>SDVV010004311.1:0-20327 GCA_016164225.1 Gammarus roeselii
AATAGCTGATTGTACATGGGTAATAGCTGATTGTACATGGGTAATAGCTGATTGTACGTGGGTAATAGCTGATTGTACGTGGGTAATAGCTGGAAAAATAAATTAAAATATGACCTGAATAAATTACTTCAAAAAATAATAATGAGAGCACACGTGAAAAAGCTGAAAGCTAATAAGCATATAATAGTAATCTTGAAAGACATGAAATAAAGCCAATAGAAAAATTGAAGCACACTAAAAGTTACCTCAATATACTGTCAAAGAAATGCGCAAGCAAGGAATTGTGAGCTAATGAACCTAAAAACATGTATCACAGAAAATGAATACAAGCAAATGGGCCAAAAAGAGCAGAAAACACCTTGTCGAAGTCTGGAGAGCTCATGGACACCAGCTTATGAGTTCAAAGAAGTGATCATCAAACTCGCTGGAGCTTGTGGTGAAACGATGCTTGATAAAGAGCAGTAGAGAAACCAAGAAGCCCAAAGAACTAAATGGCGTGTTATATGATGAACTGCTACAGATGAAATAGAATATCGCCAATGCAAAAAAAATAATAGAATAGCACCGATGGAAAAAATTTAATAAGTGGACCATCAAATTTCCCAAAACGGCAGCTGAGAGGTGGACCATCTTGAAGTGTACAGGAAAAGAGATGGGCTACCTTGGATTTGATGGTTGTAGGGTAATGGCAGAAAAAGTAAATTAAAATACAACCTATAGAAATGTGACAAATTATCTTGGGCGCACACGAATGAAGGCTACATGGCTTATAAGGAATCCACTCAGACGTGAATTAATTGATGCTAACGGCTAGGGGATTGAAGCAAATCGAAAAATAACTTTGATAAACTGTCCCAAAAAAATGCGCGAGGCAATAATCGTGGGCACGACAATTAAGGATAATGAACACATAAAGGTAATCTAATGGAACATGAATAAAAGCTAATAAGCTAGTAAAAGCAAACTAATGACCAAACAAAAAAAATCTAAAACATTACCTAAGAAACAATAATATTGAGAGCGCGTGGACACCAGCTTATTGTCCCAAGGTAGTGATCAACCAACACACTGAATCATTGGACGGTGAAAGAGGTTGCTTGTGGCGAAAACGTACTATATATAGACACAGGGTAATAATACACTAGGAAAGAGTCTTAAGAGCACATGAAAACAAGTTAATGTGACAAAATAGTAAGCAACATTTTCACGGAACATTCAAATTATTAAAGAAGGCGCTTGTGATGAAAAGGAACTCAGCCCACAAACACGCTAATGAGACCAAGTATTGAGCAACATATTCACTGAACATTTAAATGATCAAAGAATGAGCTTGTGGTGAAAATACACTCAGCACACAAACACGCTAATGGGACAAAGTATTGAGCAACATATTCACTGAACATTCAAATGATTAAAAAAGTAGCTAGTGGTGGAAAGAAACTCTTCACACAAACACGCAAATGAGACTAAGTATTGAGCAACATATTCACTGAACATTTAAATGATTTTGCAGCCTGCTCGACGCCTCTCGGCAGGGCGTTGTCGTACGATTCCGGATGACGTCGGGCGTTAATCGACCGGCCGCACAACAGCCGATATGGCACGTAATAATCTGCATGTAGGTGTGAAAGGCTATTTGCAGACCGCTTGACTTCATGACCAAACATCAATAGCAGGTATCTGCCTGTAGTAGGCATCTGCCAATAATATGCATCTGCCTATAATAGGCATCCGCTTAGAGTGTGTCATTTATCTGCTAAGATGGCAGCTCGACGCCGCTTCGGCAGGGTGTTGTACGAAGCCAGATAGCGTCGGGCAGCAACCGACCTGCCGCGCAACCGCCTACCTCACACGGAATAATTGTAAGAGGCTTTCCGCAAACCGCTGTCTTCATGACCGCACCAATAGCAGGTATCTGCCTATAGCGGGCATCAGCCTGTGGCAGGTATCCGCTTAAAGTGCGTCAATACGTTGGCCGGTTGTCGTCTGCTAAGACGACAGCCCGTCGCCGCTCGGCAGCGCGTTGTCGTACGATCCAAGATGGTGTCGTGAGGTACCCGACGCCGCTCGGCAGCGCGTTGCCGTACGATCCAAGATGGCGTCGTGAAGCACCTGACCGGTCGCGCAACAGCCTTTATAGAACGTAATAATTGTAAAAAGCTGTATGCAAACCGCTGTCTGATGACCACACATCAATAGCAGGTATCTGCCTAAAGTAGGCATCTGCATATCGCAGGCATTCGCTTAGCGTGTCATTTGTTACCCGGTTGTCGTCTGCTAGGACAGCAGCCCAACGCCGCGTCGGCAGGGTGTTGTCGTACGATTCCAGAAGGCGTCGACGGCAACTGACCGGCCGCGCCACAGCCTATCTGACACGTAATAATCTACCTGTAGGTGTGAAAAGCTGTCCGCAGACAGCAGTCGGAGGCCTCTGAGTATAGCGGTCATCTGCAGATCACAGGCATCCGCTTACCGTGTGTCATTTGCATTTCGGGTGACGTCTGCTGAGACAGCAGCCCGTGCCGCTTCGGCATGTTATTGTCATACGATTCCCGATAGCGTCGGTGGCAACTGATAGGCCGCGCAACAGCCTATCTGACACGTAATAATCTGCATGTGGGTTGTGAAAAGCTGTCAGCAGACTGCTGACTTTACGACCCAACAGTGGCAGCGGTCTTCTGCCTGTAGCGGGCATCGGCTTACGGCCGGCATCGGGCTGCCCGGCATCTGCCCAACGAGCAGGATAGAAAACCTCATGTTGGACGGTTCGCGAAGAAACGTCATATATGACACGTTCTCATCTGCATGTTGGTATGAATTATTATTATTAGATCATTCATTTCCATCGTCTGGCAATGGGTTTTCAATTTTTGGGTAATAAATAAATTCGTAAACATAAGATATGAAACTTCATCATCAACGATGCTTCTTGAATTAACGAAAGCAAGAGTTCAATTTGAATTCGTCACAGCTCTTCTCTTGGAGCTGCCGGTTCGGATTACATGAAGCGAAATATTATTTACAATAGTATCATCTGTGAACATACAGAAAATGTATATTATGACAAAGCTGTCCTCGGACCGCTGAATCCAAAACCAAGCATCGATGGTGACAGCTGTTTGCAGGTGTCGTCTGCTTGTTAGGTAAAGATGGCGTTTGCCAGCGACAGGCTTGTGTCACAGACACAGCTTAAACAGTACTCCTTCTGCAATTGCAGTTCCCATCTGTGACTCTAATGGCAGTGGATCACTAATTCACTGCCTAGATGAGCCGCAAAGCACCGTTTCTAATCTGCTGTTAAGCAGATGCAAAGACCATTGCAGTCTTAGTGGGCGGTTGAGCTGTAGCGCTGCGACAACCTGTCGCGGGGAAGCGTGAAGCACGAATGAATGACGAGGTATGGCAGCCCTCACTTATATAGGGCGGGAGTGTTCGGATCGTCGATAAAGTCGCAGAACGTATGACCCCGAATATCAGCGATATGGTCGCAAGACAGAAACGGCAATTTCGGCGAAAAAGTTGAAAACATAATAAATCGGAAAAATTTGAAGAAAACCTCGTTTTATGTACTTTTTCGAAAAATGTTGAGATAAAAATGTTGATAACTGTGGAAAACTACTTCCCATGAATGTTATAAAGATTCTCTCAGAAATCGTCTCTGTAATGTTTCCTCATCAAGATTCATTTAAATAAAAGCAGAAGCGCATGCTAACACTATGGCTCTTACGAATGGAAGAAAAAGAGGAACCACAGAGAGTTTTCAATACATCCGTAAAACAGTATTGCTGTCAAATCACGACGGATGTCAGCACATCAATTTTACAGATACGGACACTAGGCCGAATCCCCCAGAAAGGGGGGTGGCCGACGGCAAAGCGCATCTCGCACTCCTCACTCACACAACTTAGCCCTTTTGCAATCGAGGGTCCAACTGGGACACCCCATCATACGCCCATCGGGTTATGAGTGCGGTCCAAGGTCAGTGTCGGCAGTAGGGCACGACAGTGCAACTGGTTTACCACTGCAACGCCATTGTGAACGCCCTCCCCCACCCGCGACCAACCTGTTTCTCAATGAGATGCCGAGGGCAGGAAAACACATCAAGGCAGCGTCAAAAAATCATTGATCCATAACCATTTGGACCGTGACTCCATGCGGCATGTGAACCGAACAGATGCCTAGGAAATGGGCGAGACGTAGGCCTAGATGTACACCAAAGTCGGGAGGATGAATGGCGTAAAGCAGAAGTCGGGAGGAGGTAGCAAAAGAGCGTGCAATGGATAGGCGTGAGTGGCGAATGGATGAGTTCTGACGTGGTCTGATGGGCTTTCCCGCCCTGGGCGACTCGAGAACTGGGATGGACGTGGGTGGGGGAGAGCCCGAGAAAGCTGTCGGGCCCTGCAGCTGACACTGATCTCGGACCTCACTTCTCACTCGAAGTGTGTATTGTGGGGTCCTGGACAGACCTTAAAGCGCTAAAAAATTAAGATTTAGTAGGTGTGTAAGTGTATGGGAGGAGTGTAAGGTGCACTTTGCCATCGGCCACCCTCCTATCGGAGTATTCGGCCTTGTGTCATTATCTGTGTCTCTCTTCTCTTTTCTCCATTCATACTACAACCACTTACGTTTAGCAGCCTTAACAGCCTCGAGCCTTTCTACTTTGCAATTGTTTTGCAGTTTAAGAGAGAGGAAACTTCATAAACCGAACCCTTATGCAATATGTAAGCTATCTAAAAAGTGCCACTGAGCGCCTTTTTTTGTTATAAAATAATATTATACACAAGTAAATGCTCACGTGTGTGTGCTTGTGTCTGGAAGGCGTGTTGGCGGGCGAGTTGATGGAGCTGGAAGACTGGTAGAGTTCTTCCAAGGGCAGCTTCCTCTTGCTGTCTGCAGTCAGTCTGACGGGCAGGGGAGAAGGCCCGCTTCCTCCTTCTCCTCCCACCACTGGCACCTGAGCGCTCACCTCATCCATGATGGTGGACACCATGCGCTCCGTCAGTTGCTCCACACCTGCACCCGGCCTGAGGGGAGCAAAATAGATTAAATAGGCCGGGATTTCTAGTTATTCATTCTGGCATCAAACGCGCAGTGCCGGAGAATAAGCTCGACGCTGCAGAAGATCGAAACAAATTACTATAAGAAAAATGTTTCTCAATGCGATGACTACATTGATTACTAACACTGTAAATACGCTTTATAGAAGATTAACCAGCACTCAAACCATAGATCATCCCTGTGCTCGTTTAGTTTGAATCGTCATCCAAGAGGTACATGATACAAGCCGATCATTAGCCCCTCAACACCAAGAAGTAGCAAGCTATATTTCAGCTAAAATCACCACAAGATATGTCACTAGCGTAGAGTGGCTTATCGTACAGGTATTTGCAGTGATCCAATTCAGACGGTAGGGGCCTTAAAAGCACATCAAAAATGCATGCTGGATTATTAGCTACTCACTTGTTGCTCGTCTTCAGAGATGAGACTCTGTTTTTTCGGTCAAAGGAGGCAGATGGTTTGCCATGCGAATTCCTAACGTCGAGTGAAGTCGGAGGCGTTTTGTGACGCAACACAGAGGAATCTGATGAAACCGAAGTGCCGCACGTAGGGGCACTGGCGACAGACGCCAGCTGGGACAGCACTCCAGCAACCAAGGACTGCGATAACTGGTGCTGCTGGAGCGCGATGTGAGGAGACGCCGTTCTGGCCGCCTGCTGCGCCGCCACCGCCGTACCTTGACCGTGCTGGTAACAGGAAGGCACAGATAGCGGCTGCTGCTGAGTGGGGGACGATACGCTGGAGCAGCTGCTGCTGGTGCTACAGCTACGGTGCTTTCTAGTCTTGGGAGGCGGCAGCGGGAAGGGGATCTGCAAAATAAGGACACTGAGCTAAGAACGCTTTCACAGCAGCTTGGACACAGGTAGAAAACATAATGAACTAATTAATTATATAAAAACCAGGAGATAAATTTGTAAAGCTACAAAATGAAGGGTGCAGGGGAAAAATATTTGGAAAAACGGACAATGGTGGCAGAAGAACTGAAAATAGGAAGCATCTTTGCAGAGGGTATTTCATTCTGACTTACGCATTTCTCAGGGCAAAATCTTGTAAAGACTTTCTCTTAACTAGTTTGAGTAATGGCATTCCTAAAGCCGAAAAAATAACACTATATAGCCTGTCATTCACTAAACGGATCTAACACGTACATTGAAGTCAGAGCCTAAGTTACCAGGTAACTCAAGTGTTGGTATAGCATAGTATTGTATATAGACCTGGGATGGTCTGAAAAGTTCATTGTAGTATATCAAGTTTGCTGTGCTACTAGCAAGCCAGCCTACAGCTGGTGGCGACTCTCCCGTAAAAACCTCATCAGTAAGAGCAGCAAGTCTAACGAGCTGCCTCAGAACAGGGCCAGTGAGGCCGCAGAGGCGGGACACGTTGAAGGCGGGACCCGGCACGGCCTCAATGCTCTGCAGGCTGCAGTCAGACACAAGCGCCTCGCCTTCGCACCACTGCACCTGTAGAGGGGCACACGCATAACGAGGTTAGGCCAGACCCGCACTCGCCTCCGCACCACTGCACCTGTAGAGGGGCACACGCATAACGAGGTTAGGCCAGACCCGCACTCGCCTCGCCTTCGCACCACTGCACCTGTAGAAGGGCACACGCATAACGAGGTTAGGCCAGACCCGCACTCGCCTCGCCTTCGCACCACTGCACCTGTAGAGGGGCACACGCATAACAAGGTTAGGCCAGACCCGCACTCGCCTCGCCTTGGCGCGCACTACTGCACCTGTAGAGGGGCACACGCATAACGAGGTTAGGCCAGACCCGCACTATTCCACCTTATGTAAAGCATACCTAGTAGTGCAGCTAAACGTCGTGGTAATCCACAGTATGCACACTTCACTTAAACGCAGCATGACCGGGACTCTTTGCATCTACTCCCGTGGGTGCAACCCCGCCCGAAGGACACCGGTAAGGTCAAACAAAGAGAATCACCCTCCACCACCCTGCTCTACTTCTTCCTGGATTTGGCCTACTCTAGGCGGAGCCGCGCCAGAATATCGTGGGGATCTACTGGTCGTCAGATGATTGGCCTATCTTCCTTACGTACCTTGACCCTCCTCTTGATGACTGATATTGATTAACGCAGCACTAAACACTTCCATCACACAGTGTGTCAATATGGAAACCTTGACCATCTCTAAGTCAGACTAACCCAAACAATTGATGAAACCCGTGTTATAGGGTACCATAGAGCCAGGCCAAGCATTTCGTGCTCTACCAAAACTCTCAAAGATATAAGACTGTCATTGACTCCAGCGCGCTGGAGTCAATGTTCTGGCAACAAACGTCAAACCGACAACTAGTGCTTCATCAAGCCATCGACAAGTTATTATTGTTAACAGGACAGTTTCGGATCAAGGCATGCTCAAGTCACTACAATTATAGAGGAGGTAATGGTAATGTATCATTCAAAATAAGTTTGCATAAGTGATCCTCCAGGATGGAGGGATATATCGGCAGGTAAGATGAGAAGAAAACAACAGATAAGATTTCAGCTAAAAGATTTGTCTCGAATTTATCTCAAAAGTGGTTCCACACTGAATGCCTCTGAAGAAACTTAGCAAGCGTTAGGCGTAGCGTATAAGTAGGGTCCAGCAACCGGCTTCTGGAAAAGTGAATGCTTTGACATTTCGTCAAGGTTGGAAATTCTGCAGAACATAATCGATTATAAGAGGGACTAGACAGTCCTTGCAAAATGAAGGCGGCAACGTCCGCATTAGATGTCCGAAAGTTGGTCTACTTTCTTCCTATTCTCAACCGGTAGAGTATTATCTCAGCAGTAGAGATCGATCATTTGAAGAGACCCTGAGTGTTGGTGTGACTTTGATAGTACGTAATTCCTTTTGTAGGTGAACATTACAATATTTAATGTTCCATTTGTTCCGCACAGCTAAATTCAAATAAGGTCAGGAGTAGATTCACGGGTGAGGCTGAATGATGCGAGATTAATGAAAAAAGAATGAAAGAGGAGGCGAGTGAACATAAGACTACATGTGACCAAAATTAGGATGGATGGATGGCGTGAAACAGGCTTTGGGGAGAAGAGAAATAAGTGTGGAGGTTGATGATGTTGTTGTTGTTGTTGTTGTTGGTTATTGTTGTTGTTCTTGTTGTTGTTCAGCCCCGTTTTCCAACTGCGGTGGTGGAAACTGCGCCAGCGTACCGCCCGAAATCCTCGATACCCACCGACACGCGCGTGTTGAGACAAAGGGAGGTGGGAGATGATGAAGGGGTGACCAGCCTAGTGGTGAGGTAGAGTGTTTTTGTTGCTATCTGGATTAACTTTGTGGGTTATGTGGCAGTTGACAAATGGCCACCCGCGTGGTTTGATTTTAATCGTGAACACCAAAACATTGAAACTTGCAGCGTGTTCATGTCCCTCAGCTACACTGCAACGCCCCAACCAGACGCATGCAGGGATAACCTCATGTGGAACAGGGATGTTTTGAAGGAGAGGAATTATGGGGTTTTTCACTAGTCCATGAAAAACAATGCGTGTAAATGTCGTGGTTCTGGTGTATTGAAAGTATCGGTGGGCCTGAGGCCCATGCAGCGCACAGGCTGCGTCAACGTCACCACCGCAGAGACGGTGCACATGGCACAATCCCCCAACGGCGAGGATATGAAACAGGGTGGGTCGAGAGACTTTCGATGGAGCCAAAGCCCCAGACGCCGCCACCGCAGGCAAGACATCTTGATGGAGTTGGTCCGCTTGACTCATGTAGGCTCCCTCGTGGGCGGCAAAAGTGTGGAGGTAGGAGCGTGGTATGGATAGGCGAGAGTGGAGAATAGAATAGATAAGTTTTGACGCTGCTATAATGAACTTTTCTACCCTTTTAGTCTCGTTAAAAACGGGACAGACGTGGGTGAAGGAGGGCACAGCAATTATGACGTAGTAGGGGTAAGCCAATGAGAATGCAGGGCCTGCTGCTAACACTGATCTCGACCCTCACTCCTGGCCACAACTGTGTTTTGTGGTCCTAACCTGAAGCTTTCAGGTTAAAGGGCTAGAGTTTGAGAGTGTGATGTGGGATTTGCTTTCAACCGTCCCTCCTTCTGGGGGATTCAACCTAGCGCCTGCAACTGTTGGGTCAAGTGCCTTGCGTTTCTGCTAGGTCGTGCGCCACTGCAGCCTCATCGTCCGCTCGTTAATTACCTGAATCCCCAGTACTCCGGAACCCAGCAGAAACGTACATCCTTTTTCGTAGAGTCAGACCGTCAATGATGAACCTATAGTATGATGTGGCAAATTTCCCACTCAGCTAACAAATTAGATTAGAATGTCGAGGCTTTCTAGCGCACTGGAGCACAACCTACCCTGTTCCAGAGCCCCGAGGACTCACAGTCGTTCTTGAAATGCCAATGGCAATAGGCTCCAAGACCTGCTGAGAGGGAAAATGAAGACGAAGGACAGAAAACAGGAATTCCATGAATGAGATCTACACTTAGTGTAGGGAATCTAACGCATGAGATCAGCAAAAAATGAAAGAAGAAAAAAAGAGGAGGCGTAGAAAAAGGTTGCACGATAAGCGCAACTTGGCTGTTATTATCCATCCAAAAGGAAAAAAATTAGGACCAGTGGTGCATTGACTAATGGGATAGTGGTCAATAGGGAGGGAGCGATAAGTTCAAGAAAATGAAAATTAACATATGATGATAATGAGGTAAATAAAGAGTTAAGAACATTCATGATTGTGGAGGGAAACAGAGATAGGGATTTGATTTGAGCCTCATTTCCACCGGAGCCTCAACGTGAGTCATATTAGGCTCCCCCGTAGGGTGCGACCGTCATTGATTCAGGTAAGTTCGCACGGCCTCGCGTGCGAAAATATAAGTGTTGTCAAGATGAAATCAAGAACATATTTCAATTGTGGCATATTCGCGAACTAGCGCGTACAAGAAAGAAGAGAGGTAACGCGTATCTTCGTAAATGTATTGTTATCTCAGTGTGTAATGGGGTGGAGAGACCACCTCACTTGCACAGGTGTTTGGGGTCTACACAGCTTCGTATAGTCCGGTGTGTTTTACAGATACAAACACTAGGCCGCATCCCCCAAAAAGGGGGGTGGCCGACGGCAATGCGCACCTAACACCCTCATACGCTCACACTCACACAACTTAGCCCTTTTGTGCTCAAGGGTCCGGCCGGTACCCCCTCGACATACACTCTGGGTAACGAATGCAGTCCGAGGATACGTCGTCAGCAGCAGGGCCAGACAGTTTTCACTGGTTTACCCCCGACGCGTCATAATGGCCGCTCACCTCCCCCCCATCCACGACCACCAAGACAGCGGGGGCCAAAGGCGGGAAAGCACATCAGAACAGCGTCAAAATCAACCATTCACAACCATTCTCCACTAACGCCTGTTCATTGCACGCTCTCGCCAACTCCACATTCATGTCTCTCCTTCCCAACGCCTGCTTCACACCATCCATCCACCCAAACTTCGGTCAACCTCTAGGCCTGCGACCACTCGCCTCAGCATTCATCACCCTTTTCACCAATCTCCCTTCGTCCATCCTCTCCATGTGCCCGAACCACCTCAGAACACGCGAATCCACTCTGTCCTCCAACTTCTTCACCATCCCTGTTCTGTTTCGAATCACGTCATTGGTGATCCGGTCTCTCAGCGTTACTCCAGCCATGCTCCTCAAACACTTCATCTCGAATACATTCAACCTTCTTCTCTCCTCTGCTCTCACCCCCAAGCCTCAGCTCCGTAGAGCACAGTTGGGACAACAACACCCTCATCTCATACAGCCCTCTCTTTGCTTCCATCCCCAACGTCCTACAGCTCATTACACTCATTAGTGCACCCAACACTTTACATCCCCCCTTCACTCGCGCCTTCACTTCAGTTTCCACTAGTTCAGTTATCTCCACATGGGAGCCCAGATATTTAAAACACTGAACTTCCTCTATGAGCCCTCCATTTAGGGTGACACTAATTTTGCTCGCATCATGTCGCATTGACATTCCTCGAGCATCTCATTACTGTACTCTTACCGACGTTCGCTCGGAGCTTCGTCCACTCACACACTCTACCAAACTCAGACACTAGCCTACATAGCTTCTTCTCCGAATCCGCAACCAGGGCCGTATCATCAGAAAATAACAACTGGCTCAAATGCCAACTCCGCCCATTCGCTTCCAACAGTTCCAAGCCACGACCCAGCACATTCGCGTTCACCTCCCTGACCACTCCATCCATATAGAGGTTGAACAGCCAGGGAGACATCACGCAGCCTTGTCTCAGTCCCACTTTCACTGTGAACCAATCACTCACCTCGCTCCTCACTCTGACACATGCTCGGCTGTCAGCATAGAAACTCTACACCGCTTTTAACAGATATCCGCCCACGCCATACAAACGCAACACCCTTCACAGCGCTTTCCTGTCAATCCTGTCGTATGCCTTCTCCAGATCCATGAAGGCCCAGAACCCATCCTTTCCTTCGGTAAGGTACTTCTCAGACCTGTCTCACTGCAAAGATCTGATCAGTACACTCTCTACCACTCCTAAAGCCACACTGTTCCTCTCCAATTGCGCAGTCCGTACAGTCTCTAATCCTTTTGATCAGTACTCTCCCGTACAACTTATCAACCACACATAACAGACTGATACCTCTAGAGTTGCAGCATTCATTTTTATCTTCTTTGCCCTTATATAGCGGAACAACGCAGGCACTGCGCCACTCACTCGGTACCACGCCTGCCACAAAACACAAGTTCAGTAACCTCACCAACCATTCGACAATCGTTACTCCACCCTTCATCAGGCACTCGGTCGCAACGCCATTCAAACCAGGGGCTTTCCCTGCTTTCATCACGTCCACCGCCTCCTGCACCTCTTCCCTGGTATTGTCCGCAATAAGTTTTTCTCTCAAAACTGGCATCCGAGCACCACCACCCACAGCAACAGTGTCAGCCTCTCTGTCATCCTCGACATTCAACAACTCATCAAAATACTCGGCATACCTCTTCCGTACATCACCACTTTCCAACAACAACTGGCCGTTTTCATCTTTCACCACTTCCTCTTTTCCGGTCTCTTCATTCCTCACCCTCTTCACCTCTTTCCAGAACATCGTTTTGTTCTTCTCAAAATTCTGGCACAACCGTCTGCCCCACCTGGCATCAGCGTCCCTTTTGGCTCTCCTCACCACCCGCTTCACCTCGATTCTCCTCTCTTTGTAGCTTTCATGAGCCAACTCCAACTTCACCTGCAACCACTCCTCAAACGCTCCTCTTTTCCGTGCCACCGCCAGTTTGACCTCCTCGTTCCACCACTCGCAGCCTTTCCTCCTGCACCCTCCCACACGGCGAGCACCACACACTTTCTTCGCACATCTCAGCAACGCATCGCTTAACGTCTCCCATTCTTCCTTCACATCTCTCAGGTCCTCTCCTCTCACGTTGTCATATTCTTCCTTCAACGCCTGCTGGAACTCCTCGGCTCTACTTTTCAAATTCAGTCCACTCACTTTCACTACCTCTCTCCCTCCACTCACTTGTTTGTTGCCCTTCCACTTCTGTTCCACTCTCAATCTACCTTTCACCAGCAGATGGTCAGACACTCCTCCACCCACACCTCTCAACACCCGCACATCCAACAGCCGCCCCACCACTCTCCTCGATATCAGCACAAAATCCATCAGTGCTCTCTCCACTATTGCACCATGGGCTATCCTTACCCTTGTGTACTTGTGAATATCTCGCTTCTTGAACAAACTGTTCGTCGTTTAACGAAAGCTATAAACTTTTCACGGTAGGCTGTGTCAGTTAGTAGGCTTAGTAGGTTGCAAGAGGGATTTAAGAACGCTCGTCGGGCTGCCGCGAGTGCGTTGCAATCCATCAGTACGTGTTTCACGCTGATAGCCACTTGGTGGCAACAGGGGCAAGGTGGCGCGTTTGGTCCTGTGACGACATCCATCAGGTGGTTGTGAGTTATCCATGTGTGTCCCGTGCACAAGCTGTTGATGAACACTTGGTCTTTTCTAATGGTGAACTTTGTTTACAATTCTCCGACTGACGATTTGACTGGAAGCATTCTTTGTCCACTCGGTTGCCACATTTAATCCCATCGGGATGTTATATGGGAGTTGATGATAGGGAACCAGTCCCGGTAATGTATTGCAAAAAATTGTTCTTGGTGAGTAGATGCTAGTTTAGCAAGCGAGTCCGCAAGTTCGTTTCCTCTTATTCCCACGTGCCCGGGGATCCAGGAGAACTCCACTGCCTGACCCATCTCTGTCATCACAAAGGGATCGTGCTGCATCTTACGTAGAACAGGATGGTCATAATGAAGTGTTTTAAGCTGGGTGAGGACACTCAGACAGTCTGCGAATACGACGTATTAGGGGAAGCGATTTGTTTTTGCGATAGAGACGGCTAGTTCGAGTGCACGAAGCTCCGCAGAGAACACGGAGGCCTCTTGTGGGAGGGTGGCCGAGAGTGGGGTGTCTCCGCACACAGCGGCGGCTCCCACTCAGTCCGCGGTTTTGGAGCCGTCAGTGTATGTGTGGCGGTGCTCCAGATATTCTTCCTCGAGTAGTCTTAGGAATTCCTGCCGGTACGCGTTGGTTGGAGTAGTTGCTTTAGGGTACATTTGCAGGTCTAGGTTGACCGGTGGTGGGTTAATAATCCATGTTGGTGTGGTAATTTGAAATTTCTCGTATAGATGATAAGGTCGCGCTCTGAACTTTTTTCGAGAATGATGGGCTGAGTAGTATAGTCATTGGGAAATTTTAGTTGAGTGCGGTGCATGGTCGATCATTGGCCTCGGGTATCAGTTCTTCGTTGTAGATTTTCAAAGCGTCTTTGCGCAGGCGATGGTCGTTCTCACTTGGGAGATGCTCTGGTGTTGGGCATGTGAGCTGATGGTTGTATACCTCACTCTGATTTTTGCTAGGCGGTCAGTAGCCTTTCAACGCACTGATCAAAGCGAGCTGGGGTTCGTGGGCAGTTGCTAATCTTTTTGCTTCGTGGCGGAGGGTGTCGAGTACCTCGCGGTCGTCGTCGGAGGAATCTTCGTTCTTTTGCCGTTTGGTTTTTGTGTTAGTGGACCACTCTTCGTGGTCCACTGGGCAGCATCCATCGCAGTGCTCTCCTGAGCACTGGTGGATTCATTGCTTGGGGCGCCCACCTCTATTACGAGGGTGGTCGCTGGGATGGTTGGGGTAATGTTAGTACTGGGGAATAGGTTGTGTTGGCGGCACACGAGTGAAATCTGAGGGGGGTTATCTAAGTTGTAGATTCAACTGCTTTGTTGTAATTTGAATTACGGCAGTTTGGGTTTTCAGCGTAAAAAATTTGTTGTAATTTAAATTATGGCAGTTTGGGTTTTCATCGTATAACATTTGTTGTGATTTAAATTACGACAGTTTGGGTTTTCATTGTAAAACATTTGTTGTAATTTAAATTAGTGCAGTTTGGGTTTTCATCGTAAAACATTTGTTGTAATTTAAATTACGGCAGTTTGGGTTTTCATTGTAAAACATTTGTTGTAATTTAAATTATGGCAGTTTGGGTTTTCATCGTAAAACATTTGGATGACTTGTTTTCGTGTGACTCTGCGGTCGTTTTGTATGATTGTCATTGCTTTTTGGTCCATGTACTTCGGGCAGCCACGGTCGTCTGCCTCATGCATCGGCAGTAGTAGCATCCAGGTTGGCAGGTTGTGAAGTCCTTTTGGTCATGCTCGCCGGCGCACCTCTTACAGCGTTGGGGTATGTATGGCTGACAGTATTTGATGACGTGGCCTTATTCTAGGCATTTTTTGCACATTGCAGGCCATGTCGCCACTGGGTAAGTTTTTGTTCTTCCCTGTTCGCCCGGGATTACTATGAATTCCGGTGTGTCACGTCCGGGAAAGTGATTTGATACGCGGTGGTGTGGATGTTTCGTGGTTTGATCCATTTTGCTAGGAAAACGTTGGTGACTCCATAATCCTTTGCTAAACCTGTTGCAAAAGCACTTAGGTCAGTTTTGAGAGTGTAGTTGGAAGTGTATATAATTCGTCTTGTAGTATTGAAGAACGGATGTATTTCGACAGTTACTTTGTGTTTGTCTATTCTGTTAATTCTTTGTATAGCGTTGCTTTGCTCAATATTTACGACGTTGGCCAGATACTTCTTTCCCTGTCGGTTTATGTTTATCGGTCTGCTTCCCAGTTTCTTGGAGAGCGAATTCATCATGGTGGATGGGTTTATTGAGGGGGCAACTTTGTTTGCACAGCTGTCTACAAGAATTATGAGGAAGTGGGTAGGGAAAGATGCTGATCTTCTCTCCTGGGTGGGAGGGTCAGCCTGGGGGGAGCGAATCGCGGCCGCAGCCTCTCATTGCCCGACTTTGTGCTCAGTTTGGTATTGCAGGTTCTCCCTCTCAATCTTGTCCCGGGGGCAGTCTCCGTGTCCCGTTGGGTGGCCGTTTACTTTGCAGTAAAAGCAGTGAAATTCTTTGTATGGGCACGACAAGGGATCGTCCCGTTTATCGTGGTCGTCTTGGGAGCAGTGTGAGCATTTTTGCTTACCGCGACAATCTCTGCTTGTGTGTCCGTATTTCTGGCATCTATAGCATCGCATCGGACGTCTTTCGAAGGGTGTAACCTTGATTTTGACGTCAATGAAAGGTATGTCTATGTAGTTAGGTGGGGTGGGGCAATTGAATTTAAGCAGAAGAGCCGTGGTGGTGTTTCTTTTTGGTTTGATTCTTGGTGCGAATTTTGCTTCAACTATACATTCCCCGAATTGGACGAGTCCGGTGATGAACTCGTCGACTTCATCACTCGGGAGACCTTCGATGTAAATCAGGCCTGAACTCATGGAAAAAGTTGGGTGTGGTATGATTTTGCAAGGCTTTTCGTATATTTTGTTCTTGGAGAGTAGTGTCACTTTGAAGTTTTGTGTCTACTTTAATGGTAAAGCTATCGTCACCGCTGGCGGTGATGTTGAGAATTGGACGGCCAGTCATGGAGCCCAGTTCTTCTCGTAGTTTATATGGGCAAATATCCAGTCTGTCATTGACGTCGAATGTCATATTCAAGTGTTCGGGGAATTTAGGGCTGTTGTTGAATAGGTTGTGGTCATCAAATCGTGTGCATCGTCTCCTTTGTGTTTTTTGGTGTTTCTGCATTATGAGTTTCGGCTGGGAGGAGAGCGATGTTATCAGAGAGGTCAGAGGCGAGGCTTCTATCCTCTTCATCAGCTCATCCAGTCGGTTATTCGTAGTTGCAAAAAGGTTCTCGAGTTTAGTGAGGCATTCGCCGGTTTTATTGGAGGGGGGCCAGCAAAACTCAGTCTCCAGCTCGGGAAGCCCATCATTTGCTACTCTAGCACAGGGCATTCTGCATTCCGATTATATTTGCGTCCAGCTTCAAGTAGCGTTCATTTGTGTCATCGACTACGACCTGAGTCAGGTCTCCTGTCGATGAGGAACTTCTGAGGGGTTAGTCGTTCTTTCTCGCCGACTGGTTTGAGTGCGACGCTCTGGAGGGGCAGTCAGCCCCTCTCCGATAGGGCTTGGTCCTGCCCATTGATTGATCCCAGGCTTCTACCCGGAGTTCTGGGTGACTGAAGGTGGGGCCTTCTCTACATACAAACTTAGATGTATTCAAGTATATTTATATAGTTTCTTAAAATTAACTTGAACATAATCTTACAACTAGACTTAAAGATAGATATTCTTGGTGTATGGTATTTTTTCATATAAACTTTTTTTGGCACCGATTTTTTTCAACTTTTTTTTTCATTTTTTTCGATTCTAAATGGAAAATCCCTGTGGCAGTGGGGAGCTCACCTTTTTGTGCACCAAGGGGGGAGGATGTGACCACAAACGAAAGGGGGGTGGTGGAGGGATCTTTTAAATAAAAACATGTTTACACAATGGGACAAATGAAATTTGGTGGTGAGCCTTCCCGCGGTGTCCGCGTTAACTTTAACCTTTACGAGCCGATCTTCGGTCTCGGAACGATGTTCGGCTTAGAGCGGCGACCGGCTCCTATTTTGATTTAGAAAAAAAAATAAAGCTTCTATACCCTGCAAACTTGGAAAACTTTGGAGCTTAGACGCGAAGAACTGTGTGCGATGTCAATTTCTTGGTTTATTGTCCGTCATTGGTTACGATGCTGCTTCTGCGTTAAGCTGAGATAGTGAATTTGATTTGAGCTTCGTTTGCACCGGAGCCCAATGCGAGTTATCGTAGGCTCCCCCGTAGAGCACGAACATCCTTGATTCTGGTAAGTTTGCACACCCTCGTATGCAGAAAGTTTGATCTTGTCAGGGTTTCATCAAATACATGTTGAGAGATAATGAAGGGTGAAGAAGAGGAAAATAAAGTCCCCACCCTGTGCACTTGGGCCGTGGCTCTGTGTGGTCCTGAATCTAACAAATGCCTTAGAGGGACAGACAATGAAGAGCTAATATTACGGATTACCGGCTTTGGCGGAGTATGTACTAATGTTGCCGGTCACAACCGCGTTACTGTACCAGAACTGTTGTTGCAATAGCTTGTATTTGGACTTGGTTAACTCCTACAAGCATTCAACCACTGCCTTACAAGAGAGTCTTACCTTGAGCGTAGTGTGGCCCGGCTTGAGCATGCCCAGCACCATAGCCTTCCTGCCCCCAGCACCCCCCACCAGGCACTGTCCTCCCAATCGCAGCCCCCCGTCGACACCTCCTAGAACAGCCAACGCCGGCCACACCTCCTTGCACAGCTGCTCCAGCCTACTGCCGTCTGGGGACACTTGCAGGCCGGTTGACCACTGCCACAAGAAGAGGCTCATAAAGTTTTATCCAGCACAAGAAACGTAAAACAACAGCTTTCTCGCACATATACTAAAAGCTATCAATGACACTTTGGAGACTAGAATAATAACGTTAGTTTTCGTTCAAAAGGAAAAACTGCATCAGTGTTCAATTCACAATTCAGTTTCTCTTCCACTCGCAAGAGCCATATGGTTTGGCATTGTGCTTCTGCTTTTAATTCGAATAAAACTTGGAGAGAAAACATCACAGAGACGCATTTACGGGAGAATCTTGATAATATTCGTTGAACGTAGTTTTCGACCGATTCAGACATGTTTTTTTAAACCTTACTCGGAAATTTCGAAACTTTCAAGATTCTCAAATGTTCCCGAGTTTTTAGGTTAAAAAAATCTGGCTGCTCGACGCTAAATGTCTGGTAGCTGCAGCGTGGCGTCTCCCGCGCTTGGCTGTCTAGGCCGGTTGAACCCCCATGCCCCAAACCTCTCCTTTCCTATATGAGCAAGGGTTGACCTGCCCCATCATTCATGAACGATTGGCAGGTGATCGGTCACGCGCATTCTAACTGGCCGACCTGTCGCGGAAGAAGACCCTGAAGGAACTACCACGAGAGCGGCCAATTAACTAGTCTTCCTGCGAGATGGCAACCTAGGCTGCCTGTACTTCCTACACCACCGGGGACAAAACTACTAGCGAGTTGTCTCTTCGGCGACGGCTGGCAGAACTGGAGGAAGCACTGCATCTTGACCGCGGGAGCATAAAGACCACGAAGAACTACGCACCCCACTGGGGCGGTCTTCCGCCCATACGAAATGATTGTCGGTCATCCCCATACCTCATATCATCTTCATGCTCTCATCTTTCACCCTAGTGACCCTGCTGGCCACAGGATGGTAGATAGCCCGCTACTGTGACGTTCTCAGCCCTTTAAAACGGGTGCTTATGGTAGGAGCACCGGAGATACAGAGGAAGGGGGGGGCATGTCCTGGGATCGAGCAGCAGGGTAGAATAGGATGATGGTACCCACCAGCGCTGGTAAGAGTAGGTGTTGGGTCAGAGCGCTGGTGGCTTGCGTAGGCTTCGATAATTCTCTGATGGCGCTCTCCCTCCTCTCAACGATGGGAACATGATTCAACATGTTGGCTACTCAGTACCGGTGGTACATGAGAGCCGGAGACGGACATCAGCAGTGGGTTGGCGCACCTCCTGGCTAGCTCTGCATCCAACTTAACTACTGTGAGAATTGACGGGGTGGTTGGGGAGGAACACTTGGCAGGACCGCACCATCACTTGCCCGTGATGGTGCGGATCCAGCGGGTGTGGAGGCTACATTAGGGGCCACTCGGGACAAAATAGGATTGCAAATAGGTAGGCAGTTTATTTAAGATGTTTTGTTAGATATTCTTCATGATTATCTATCATTAGCATGTTAGGATCGTTGTGCATGTGTTCTCATGTACTGGTCAAACACTTGACCATTACCTTGAGGGTCATACTGTAAAGATTATAAGAGAATCTTACTGCGGAAAGGTAGAATAAGTAAATGTCTATAGCGTTAAACTCATCCTCGCCAAGAAATTGAAGTAAAACAGAAAACAATCACAAAAAATGGCCGTATACAACTAAAAAATCCATACGATATTCATTTCGGGGGAGGGGACTGCTGAGGACCTCTCAACTCAAGATGCCTCAATTTGAAAAGCTCCTACTTTGGTTTACCGACCCAAGGAAGCCACCTGACCGAGCCAAACTATTTGAACTAATACAAATAGACCTTAAACTCCCATTTGCTGGGTTGAAAGCCGTAGAATTGATTTATTGATTTGGGCCTCATTTCCACCAGAGCCTCAACGTGAGTCATAATAGGCTCCCCCGTAGGGCGCGACCGTCGTTGATTTAGGTAAGTCCGCACAACCTCACGTGCGAAAATATTAGCGTATTAGCGCGTACGAAAGAGTATAGAGTTAATGCATATCTTCGTAAAATGAGTAGTTGTTTCTGTGCGTAATGAGGTGGAGGGACCACCTCATTCGCACAGGTGTCAGAGGTTTAGACAGCTTCGTATAGTCCTGTGTGTTTTCCGAAAGCGATAAGCTTTTTACGGTAGGTTGGGTCCGTGAGTAGGCTTTGTAGGTTGCACGGGGGATCTAAGAACGCTCGTCGGGCTGCCGCGAGTGCGTTGCAATCCATCAGTAAGTGTTTCACGCTGATAGCCACTTGGTGGCAACAGGGGCAAGGTGGTGCGTTTGGTCCTATGTCGACATCCATCAGGTGGATGTGAGTTATCCACGTGTGTTCCGTGCACAAGCGGTTGATGAACACTTGGTCTTTTTCTGTTGGTGAACTTCGTTTCCCATTATCCGACTGAGTGTTTGACTGAAAGCATCTTTTGTCTACTCTGCTGCCACATTTCATCCCATCGGGATGTTATATGGGAGTTGATGATAGGGAACCAGTCCCGGTAATGTGTTGCAAAAAATTGTTCTTGGTGA
>SDVV010004312.1:0-20327 GCA_016164225.1 Gammarus roeselii
TAGAGCCAAGACATACAATGCTCTGATCCAAGCATAAAAATATGTAAAAAGTGGAACATCAAATATTGGTCACTGCAGGCTGCTTGAATATGCTCAGAGAAGATGGACCTAAAACATTAATGAATTTTCAGATATAGACTATAGGGTAAGGGGCCCAGTATTGACAACTTTTTTGCCACTTTTCATTTCAAAAAATTTGTGATGCTGGGTTGTAAGGCCTAAAAAGTTGGATATAGACTTAAATAATCAGAAAATTTATCTCTTTTTATAATATGTTCAAGAAAATATCCTCAAACTTTTATCCATTGTAGTGCGTCAACACTTTCCGCAATGCACCTGGCCCTAAAACAATTTTTTTTGATCTAGTGTCAAACATGTTTATATTTGGCAACTGCTGGTGCACCTCATGACCCCAGCATGCTATTTTATATGATATTTTAAAGTATATAAGACCGACTTTACACAGCATGCCCCCTATGACAACTTTACGCAGCACACCGCTGCCGAGCAGTGTTCTATTGTTGAACTACACCACTGCTTGGAGCCGGCAGTCTTGAACGCAGCACGCTACTGCCAAGCAGCGGCGTATTGTTGAACTACGCCACTGTTTGGGAACCGTCAGTCTTGACTTTCCAGGTCTCATGCTGTGAGTATGTCAGTATCTGTAGGGAAGCTGAGGTGAGAGGGTCTGCTGCTTCATAGCAACGCCTATACACCTCTCTTCCCTCCTCCTGCTTAACAACTCCACTAGAAAGAGGTATTGCGTCTATACTAAACTCCGCAGAGTGAGCTGTTAAGTATATGCAATTCTGTGGTTGATGAATTTTTCATAACTCCGTGAGGATCACTATTTGGAGTAACTCTGATCTGCATTGGACATTTCCAGTCTGAATGGCCCAGTGTTGCTGCGCTGCTTGCCCCTATATTGAGGCAGGTTGGCCTTATGTTGACACAGTGTTTCCCAGAAAGTATAACAGCGAAATGAATTGTATGGCCACTGTTAATAAGATCCATTATTCTATGTCATGCTTGTGTCTGTAAGGATCTATTTGCAATGATTTTAAAAATGGGTCAACACTGAACCACCCCCTTACAGAGGCCCTATGTTGATGCCCCTCCCTCCCCCCCCCTTTCCATAATTGTTTAGCTAATAAGTTGCATTAATGTAAAAGGTGACCTTTGATCCCCAACAATCATCCTGCAAAAAAAGTAGAAATACTAATTTTGAATGGAGTTAATTTTTGATTATTTAAACACATAATCCTTAGCTTTTGCTAAGAAAAATTAAGAAAACATGATTTATGAATTTAGAAACAAAATTCATATTTTTTTTTTATAATTAGTGGTATTGATACATGATATAGATAAACTTATTTTAGCTGCTATCAGACTTAATCTACTTCTAATTGTTTCCTCTGTGGAGTTTTTTATAGGTGTTGCGTCAACATAGGGCCGGGTGCGTCAACATTGGGCACCTTACTCTAGTTGTTGTTTGATCAGCCTGGATTTGTTTTCTTGTAAGGGTTTGCTTCTGAGGGCAGCCCTGATAAATTACTGATGTTTGTGTTTCCTCCTTTTTCTTCTGATTCCTGTAGTAGGTCCTCCAGTGTGAAAAGTGTTGGTGTGTGGAATGACTTGCTTGCTGATGTAGTGCAGTCACTATGAGCAAGCTCTTCTCATCTAATGTATAATGAAATTTTAGATTTTGTGTTTGTAATGTATGTATGCATGTATTTTGTTGTAACTATTGGACTTGGTGTACGGTTGGTTGGGTGAAGCACCAATTTCCGGATTTTTCTGCCCCATTATCTTGCAATGCTTTCATGGTTCTGGAGTACTGTGCCATTTGTGCCTCCTGTCCTGCTCTGCGCTCTGAATTTGCTAGTGTGTTGGCTGGTCTTTAGGCCACCAAGGTGAGTAGCTACTATCCTAGCCAGCAAGCTATCCCACTTATAAACACATCTCACACTGAAATTACCTGCATTGGACATCAGAACCACAAAGAGGAAACAAACTTCAGCAAAAAAAACTTCTAGTAGCTACCAACTCTTAGAACGAACAAGAACATATTTAGCAGACAGCTGATTAATAAACTAAAATTTTCTAGTATTATCCATACTTTTTTTTTGCACTGGAACATGACCCCACATTTTTTCTGGATTGTTTATCTATTTCTTTGCTCTTATTGCTGATATGAATCATACCTCATATTTTTTATTTCAGACGAGGCATCATGGATCACGAGTATGAGAGGCGACTGTTGCCAAGTGGAGGCTCGCCCATATCTCCTCGCCCCTGCCCCCTACCCAACAGACTTTTGGCTGGCTCTCCCAGATCAGTGAGTCCTCTACAGCTTAATGAAGATTGAAATTTAATCACCAATTTAAACAAGTGGGAAGCATGAAATTGATCTATGATTGCCGTTTTTTCCTGTTGATCAGTATGCCTATCTATTTTGAGAAAACTATTGAGTGAGAAAATGCAGGGGACCTGAAGGCAATCTTTCATAGATCGCAGTATGACTGTCTTTTATTTGACAGTTTAGCCCCTATTTAATCTTCTTTATACCTGAGCTTTACAGCTGACAGCTGCATGTTTTTCAAAGGCCAATACATAGCTGTATTATGTGTCTACCGTGTACATTATAATGCACGTAGTAAACATCATCAGGCCTTACTCTCCAATTTACTATGCAGAATTTTTAATTATTTAATAAAGTGTGCCCTCAGAAGCTGACCCTGAAACTAAACAATTCATGCTATTAAACCAATTATCATATTCCATATCAGAAGATCCATCAATGTTTCAGGCCATCTTTTCTAAATTGATTCAAGCAACCTACAGGTCCTGCAATATCTGATGTTTCAAATACAGTATGCTTACAGAATAAGTGGACAATTAGGTTCAATTCATAAAGAGAGCATAAACTCTGGGGACCAACAGACAGTTGATCTCAACAAACAGTTTGCCATCCCACCAGCCCTGCAACCATCACACATGATTGTGCAAACTGAGACTTGTATCCACACATATAAGTAATGTAGCTAGTTAGTTGAACAGCAGCAATCAAATGTTGTAGCCCTGATTAACACTGCTGGTCACATCAACTAGACTGCTCAAGCTGCCACTCTCACAGATACTTGTCACTCTGCTACAGAGAAATGCAGAAAACTAGCTTAGACAGGAGCACTGCATGACTCACCACATCAAATGCTTTTGAAAAATCAAGCATTATGACATTCACAATGTATCCTTCATCAATCACTCTCCCAACATTGTAGGTAAACAGCAACTGGTCCTCAGTATCTCATCTTGGTTAATCCAAAACCATGCTGTTGGCACAATATTGTTGCTGTCAAGGTACTCAGTCAACTGAGGTGCAACTATTCTTTCCATTAATTTGCAGCAAACGAATGGCAAGCTTACAGTTTTCTAATTCAGAAGATCAGTTTGGTACTTAACTTCAATAATGGAACGATTAGTTATGTCCTCAACAGTAGCTAGCAACAAACCATATTTGTTGACAAATATAACTAGTGTTGCTACAAAATTTTAAAGGAGCTTTTTTAAGCAAACTGTATAACATCTTTGAAATTTGGTACCAATGTGGACACCGGCATGATGCTGTTCAGAACAATAATATGCACACACATTGACTAAGGAGCTGTTGTTTTGGGTTTGGCAGCCAAAACAAAACTATGCGCATCACAACATGCGTGTCCCGTTCCACTCCCATCAATTCCCTGAATATGTTAGATAACAAGCTTCCACTTCAGTTTTGAGGCAAGACAAACTCTTGCTAGAATACTATTTCAAGACCAGGAACTTAATCAACCACCCAGCTCTCAACCACATCACAAACATTTCCTATTAGCTAACAAATTTTTGGGGCTAAGTAAAATGATTGCCCACCATTTTTCCTATTCATGGACTTTCTACCGGCCTTGCTTGGACATCAATTGCCAGGCTATTAAGCTTTCATTCTCCTATCAAATTCTTAAAATCATCACACCTACATGGTAGATGGTTACTCCACTGCCAGTTCACCTAGGCATTCAAATGTACCCTTGAGCAACTACTCCAATCAATACATACCGCCAGGAATTTTTTAAAATCACTGATGGAACAATATCCAGATTACCTACATATATTTGCTGATGTCTCAAAACCCACAGATGGTGGGGGAGCAGGGTACCCTCCCACAAGATGCCTCTGTTTTATCTGCAAAGCTGTACCAATTTAATCAACCATCTCAATTAGACCCTCCCCCTCAAATACATTGTGTTCTCAGACAGTCAGTGCTCTCACTCAGCACTGAATTCTACGCTATGAACACCCACCCTACTCTACGTAAAATGCTGCACAATCACTACAATGTCCTAAACAGGCAAAACAAGCAAATTCTGATGGACCTTTGGCCATGGAGGACTAAGAGGAATGAGCTTGCTGATTCCCTTGCTAAACCATAGGCCACCAAGGTGAGAAAACCATACACTACCAATATTGGTTTCCTATCATCCACTCCCATATAACATCCTGATGGAATGACATGTGGCAACAGAGGGGATAGGAAATACTTTCAGTAAAGTTGGTTGGAAAATGGCAAACCAAGTTCTCTTAACAGAAGAGACTGACAACCATTGTTGTTTTTCATCAACAAGTGACCAATCCCCATCATTTCTCCCCTACCAAACAATCCTGTTCCCATGAGGTTATCCCTGCACACGTCTGGTTGGTGCATTGCAGTATGGCTGAGGGACATGAACACTCTGCAAGTTTCAATGTTCTGGTGTCCACAATTAAAATTAAACCGCACGGGTGGTCATTTGTTACCTGCTGCACAACCCACAAAGTTAATTTATATAGCAACAAAAACACTCTACCCCACCACTAAGCCGGCCACCCATTTCTTGTCTGCCACCTCCCTTTGTCTCAACACGCCCGTGTCGGTGGGTATCAAGGGTTTTGGGCAGTGCTCAGGCGCGGTTTCCACTACTGCAGGTGGAAACTTGGGCTAAGCAGCAACAATAACAATCAACAACCATTGTGAAATACTTGCAGTTGGATTGCAACGCACTTGCAGCAGCTTGACAAACCTTCTTAAATTTCACGTGCAACCTACAAAGCTTACCCACTGACCTAACCTACTGAAGAAGCTTGTTACTTTTGGGAAACATACCAGACTATACAAAGCTTTATAAAACCCAAATCCCTCTCCACAACACCGAGAGAGGATAATCTGTTCATGTAGCTGCGCATATCCAATTTCCATTCCTGTAGGCACCAGCCATTGCATGCACCACAGTTGAAATGCTTAGATTACTTATTTATGATCAAGTCACTGGTTTTGCACACGTAGGAGTGCAAACCTACCAGAATTGATGATCGTTGAGACTTACGGGTGAGCTTGCAATGACTTGCTTTGAGGCTCCAGTGGAGATAAGCCCTTAAACTTAAGCATTAGCAAACTGCCATAGCCTAACATATTTTCCTGACAGCAATTCTATTCAAACCTACAAATACCCTTCCTATTCATTGATGGACATTTCATCAATTTAGACCCTGGTCTTTATTAATGACTGGCTAACTTGTCAAGGTCGATTTTCCATGAGTGATGGACTCGTCAATGTTTGAAAAAGATCAGCACTCAATGCTATAAGAAAATCTGAATGACATATGATAAACTCAGAAAAAACATGCAAAGACTCCAGAAACCTTTCAGTCATCCTGTTATTCAACTCAAGATCTTGAAAAAAGAAGACCACTATCTAGAACTTGCATCAAAACATATTTTATTGATTGGTAACTTGAGTGGATGTCTCTTACCTTTGCAGCTTCCTCAATCAGCGCTTCAAACCAGTGCGGAGCAACAGAGCCAGAAGAGGCCAGCATAGCTATGTGCGCCAGTTTAATATTGAGAACAGCTTTGCTAACACAGGTTTAGAAACTGAAATTAATGCGCACTGATGAAATGAGTTATGAGCAGGCTAAACAAATTTGGTTACCAATGCAAACAATGCTGCACTACTGTTAACAATGCTTTTTTGATGGGGCTCACATAGCTATGCAATACCTAGCCAACTCATATCACTGCTTTACCAAATTGCATTACCGCTACTGCCATTAGCATCTGCTTCTTGTTTTGTCACCCTGTATGTCAACCTGCAAGGGGATTATTCAGTGATTCCTTAAATATTAGTCAATGTGATATGAGTTGGTTAATAGGTAGGTAGGTTGTTGTTGCTTGTCCCAGCTCCTCCTGCGGTGCACTTGCCCTGCGTTTGCGCACAGCACAAAAGTCCGGATATCTATCAACTTGTGCCTGCTGGGTATCGTATGGCCAGTGCATATTATACACACAATCCTGCAAAAGTTTATGTTGTCTCGCGGACGAGCCCTTAGGCCATGCTTGTGATATTATGATTGAACCTGCTTGGTGTATTGGCTGGGCACAACATCATGACATGCTCGGCGGTACGGTGCGTGCCCTGGTACTGCAGGCACAGACATGCAGAGGGTTTCCCCGTCTGTATTGGTATGACTGGAAGGCCGTGCGGTTTTCGAACCACAGCAGCCCTGATGGGTAACCCTGTCACCCATGGCAACCCTAACTTCTCCAGTTCACCTCGGGTGGGTGACTCTGTAGGACCTTATCGACTCTATGATCAGGCAGTGCAAAAACTGTGAAGTGCGTGTGTTTATCTGTTCATGCATGTACCTGTTCATGTGTGTATCTGTTTGTCAGCTCCCACAGACCAAAAAGTCAGATCAAAAGAAGCCAGGGAGGCTGGTACAGCGGTGCACACCTGTATTATCAAAACAAAAACAGCCAATATGAACAAGGACAAAACTGGAATTGGGTCGCACCGGCAGCCTAAATGAAAACAATATGTAAGACAGTTGAGAAGGAAAAAGGAAGGAATGGTTTATCTTCATTGAGGAAAAAGTATATTATATACATTTAATCAATCCAAACAATACATGAATACAAGAGAACACTAAAGCCTTCTCCAAAACAGGACCAGATTAAACATAAAAAAATGGATGACAGGTTTTCGCCCGAGCTGTAGGAACACGAACATTGCTCGGAATGTCCACCTGAGTATGCATCCTGCATTTGGAGCACTGGATATTGTTGGGACGGCAGGCTGCTTGAATGTATTCAGGAAAGATCTCACCTTTGCACAGCCCCAACTGCCCCACCAACAGGGCATGCTGGCATAAAAGGCAGTATGTCACAGCACGCCAGCACTCAAGAAGAACAACAGGCAATAAAACTGCAACAAGACGCAGGTTTGAACAAGCTTAATAGGTCAGCAAAAATCACACGGAATACAGTCAACAATTGCACAGGAATTGTTAACACAAACTAAACATCTAACTCAAACCCATTGGGTCTAGCAAAACCCTCACAGACCTCAGCCAAGGCTTTCATAAAGCCTTGCATGGAATTGCATTGCAACACATCAGAGGGCAGTTGGTTCCAAACCTAAATGCAGCAAGACCTAAAGAATCTGCACTTATAGTACATTTGACAGCAAGGAACCACCAGCTTGAAAGATTGACTGTGGGCCAATATCTGGAGCTCTCTTGAACAGAGCAGACATTTCTAAATCCAGAGAACAGTTGAAAAAAAAAACTCCACCAGATCACCTTAGTCCTCTTAACTCAACCCAGCAATTTCCCTGGTCCACCGTCTCTGGAGAGACGCCGTCAGTCTCAGATCACCCAAATATCCAACGTTCCACACAAATGGGTCTGATATGAGTAATCCAAAATGGGTCTGATATGAGTAGTAAAGACACAATGCAATCAGAATTCCTGTTGACAGTAAAGCAAAGCAGACTTGTTGTCAGAATGAAGGCTTTTCTTACAACACTCTTCACACAGAGATGAAAGCACAACCTCAAACCAACCAGCACTGCCAAGTCACTGTAGGAATCAACAAGCTCAAGTACCACACCATTCAAATTATTAATTCATCATCAAACTTCTTCAAATCAAGATGGCCAATGTAGAAACACATGAAGACATACTTGTCAATGTTCAATGAGAGATTCCATGACTAGGACACAGACCGCACCAAATTCAGATCTCTTTGCTTGGAAGACGCATGCTGGCAAACTGCTTGTTCACCCATGGAAACTCAAACTATGTTTGTGGTTATCAGCAAAAGCCTTCCACTTACAAATCACACCAGCTTCAACATGATTAACGTACAAAAGAAACAAGAGCGGATCCAGCTCAGACCCCTGAGCCAAACAACTTGTCACCTCCTGGAAGTCACTGACAACTCCCACAGAAAAGCACATTCGTCTCCCAGTCAGAAAACTAAAAGTCCAATCCGCCAATAATACCTACACATCTCAGTTGGGCCAAAACAACGTTGATTGACAGAGAAACAATGATAGACTTTTTGATAGGGACTATGGTGGTCACTTGAGTGGCCTGGATTTGTTTTCTGTTAAGGGGTGGCTCCCGAGGGCAAACCTGATTGAATACTGGAAAATTTTGTACGGGAAATCAGTGGATTTACTGTATACGTTTTTATTGGCTCTGAAAGTTTGTACTATGGGTCTTTTGTTGAAGTTTGTATTTTCTCCTTGCTCTTATGATGCTCACAGTAAGTTAAGTGTGAGATGTGTTAGTGCAGTTGGCAGATATCACTCACTACAAACAAGCTTTTGCTGATGTGAAGCATTATGATTGTTTAGATTCTGACTTGTCTGGTGATGTTTAATATGTATGTAATAATGTGTGTATACTTTTTTTCATGACATTGTAACTAATAATTGTTATATGGTCAATGCTTGAAGCACATAACTTCCAAATATTTCAGCACCATTATTTTACTGTATTTTCAAAATTCTGGTGTACTGTGGCATTTGTGCCCCCTGTCCTGCTCTGCACTCTAGCTTTGCTGGTGTGTTGGGCAGGCTTCAGGCTACCAAGGGGAGAAAACTAAGGTGAGAAACTAATACATGTTTTTTTAGGCAATTGGTCTTGACAACCAAGGCTAGCAGATTGTACTACCGCTGGACACATCTGGCACCAAATATTCGTTCTCCTCTTGATGTGCCAGTTGCACAGCTGGTTGTTGTTGCTGCTGCTTAGCCCTGGTTTTCACATGCGGTAGTGGAAACCGCGCCAGCGCACCGCCCGAAATCCTCGATATCCCCCGACACGCGCGTGTTTAGACAAGGAGAGGTGGGAGACGAGAAAGAGGTCTGGCTTTGTGGTGGGGTAGAGTGTTTTTGTTGCTATATGGATGAACTTATGGGTTGTGTAGCAGTTTTCAAATGGCCACACATGTGGTTGAATTTTAATTGTGGACACCAGAACATTGAATCTTGCAGTGTGTTTATGTTTCTCAGCCACACTGCAATGCGCCAACCAGACGCATGCAGGGATAACCTCATGTGGAACAGGGATGTTTTGTAGGAGAGAAATGATGGGGATTTGGGGATTGTTCACTTGTCCATGAAAAACAATGCAGTTTTGCGACTCTGGTGCCATGAAAATGTCGGCGGCCCTAAGGGCCGGGCAGCGCACAGGTTGCGTCCACGTCAACACCTCAGAGGAGGCGCACAAGGCGCAATCACCAACGGCGAGGATCTGAAACGGGGATGGTTGAGGGAATTTTGCTGGGGCCGGAGCCCCAAACGCCGCCACCGCAGGCAAGGCATCATGATGGAGGTGGCCCGCCTAAATCATAATCGGCTGCACAGTGGGTAGATTGTTCTTGATACCATCTGTGCAACTGGCACGTTAAGAGGAGTATTAATGTTTGGTGCCGGATTTGTCCAGCGGTAGAACAATATGCACAGCTGGTTGATGGTTCTACTGCTGGACATCTCCGGCACCAAACATTAATTCTCCTTTTAATGTGCCAGTTGCACAGCTGGTACCAAGAGTTTGCTGGCATAATCAGACATTCCATGATCTGGAGCAAGCTAGAAAATACTCTTGAGTTCAATTGTTCTATTCTGTCGTTGAATTACTAGTTTCACAATTCTGGCTGAGATCAGAGCGCAAAAGTCTGCCTTACATTGCAAATAGACCAAGATGTCTCAATCTAGATACATAATTAATGGCAGCCAGTCCAAATACATTTTCAGTCCATTGCCTCTGCACCGACTCGAACAACCTAAGTGGCTAACCTATCTAGTGTTTCGCACGTGAAAGCAATAGTCCACGGCGGGCCTAATGTGCATAAGAAAAAAGTGAGACGCTAAAATCAAGGCTGTAGCTCATTTTGTAGCTACCTCAACAAATTATTTGCCAGATCACAAGTCCTTCCCACAACCTCCATGCTGGTGCAAACTCGACTTAATGTCGTCAGCTCCATCTCGGTCCTCTCCACGACATCCAGGTCATTTTGAAGTCTAAAGTGCAGATACACCTGAAAGAGCAGACACTTGATCCCTTCTTTATCTTAGTTACAACTTATAGTTCTTGGCAAACGCCTTGAAAAGAAACTATACACCGCCATTATTTTGGTTTACAGAAAAAAAAACATGACCGGACCTCGGGCTGAACCTTTTTTCGAACCTCACTTGCCACACCCCTGGATCCACTATCAACAACCGCCTTCATGTTACGACCGACCATAATAAAACGAATCCATTTTAGCAACCCATCTTCAACTCCAACATCTCTTAGCTTTGAAACAAGACTGAATGTCAAACAACAAGAGCCTTTCGATAATCAAGCAACACACCCACAATTGATGATCACAGCAAACATCTTATGTTCAAAAGTCGATTGGACAAGTACCTCAGCTGTGTGCGTGATCTATCTTCCTTTAATCAGTAAAAACCTTCATTGTGAGTACTACTCTGTTCAAACCCGACTCGAGCCGGGTCCACCGATCTGACTGGCGAATGTGGCAGCAACATGCAAATGCTGATGCCAGTGCAGTGTAGCAGTTGATGTGATCAGTCAGTTTAAGTTTAGTTGGTTCTAGCATACAGGTCACATCACAAGTTGCTGGCTAGCTACTGGTACCAAGTTGTTGAATGTAATGTACTAGCTAGCTACAACAAGTGATCATGGCTAACAACTAACTAGCTATTTTCTGTTGTCAAGAACATCTGTTCCACAACTGATGTCGCATCTCGACTTTTCCCAAACATTCATATTTTATTTCCAGCCCCGTCGAGCACTACAGTTTGGTTCGCCATCCAAGAACCGATGTGGGGACCGCTTCATACCGACCCGTGCCAACAACTCGTGGGAGGTGAATTTTTCATTGCTGCAGGTGAGCTAGTAACAAAAGGATTATCTTGTAAACCTCATTTTGGGTGTATGGTTTGTTAAATGGGCTGACTGTAATGTGAACCAAATAAATATACATCATCCTAGTTGAGGCAAAGATTGGTCTTCTGCAGTACCCAACTGCAGAAAAACAGCAACCTAACGAGAATCTCATTCATATTAGATAGCCACTTTTTTCATGGAAGACTGATGATGAAGCATTCGTGTTTCATTTGTTATGAATTTGTTGCTATTGTAGCTACAATGCTCATTGCCTAATATTTCAGGAGCACAATCGTGATGGATCAAAAGTTGTGAAGAGCGACGGCAGTTGCGGCGCTGATGGCAGCAAGGACGGCGTGGCGTACCAGGCGCTCTTACGTAATGAAGTCCTTGGCGTTAATATGGACGACAACGGCCCGGCTCTACCCGGTGATGACAGAAGGATGCACTACCGCACCACTCCCAGCCTCTACTCCGTGAGTGGTACCATATTAGTAGCCATATCCGAACGAAGAAAAGTGTGCAATTTGTTGTAGCAGTGTACAATCTATCACTATCCTGTGACACGTCGCCGCCTCTCCCAAATTGAAGGGTGGTCGATAACAAGACAATCCGTACACTCATCCTTTTGGCAGTCACATTTGCCGTTGGCTGTCATAATAAATTTAGATCACAACATCGATACAAAAGGCGATTGATACCCTACAATTGTAGCTACCTTAAGGATCACAACCATGCAGTATGTTAATTTATTCATCATAGGGCGTTGTGAAAGTATAATATTTTCTGTCCTACCCCATGTGTTATAAAGATCAGGTTCCCCTTCCCACTGGGTTCTCTTAACTGTGCATTACCTTGGAAAAGCGTTTTGGACGTACCAGCTCTGTAGTTATGCTACTATTGAACATAGGAGTGTTAATATTTCCCGATAAGTGATGACCATTTAATTTAGCAGATTTATCTAAAGCTAGGTCATTAAATGTTTATTTGAATTTGTTTACATACACACACAAATTAGCTATTGGTTTAATTAGTGGGGTTTTGAGTGTAGCTAATTGACGACACAATAAATTTGGTAAAATGTAAAATTATTCACAAGTAATGCTGAGCTTTGGGTCTTCCCCATGCCATAAGGTTATGAGCTTTCACCTCATCTCAGACCTTTTGTTCATGTTATATCTCTGGATCCTTGTTCTCAGTTTTCCCCTGTGAAAAGCAACAGCCAGGACGACATCACCTCCCCCTACTCCCTGTCGCCTGTCTCCAACAAGACCCACAAGATGCTGCGCTCGCCGCGAAAGGCTGCCAGAAAAATAAGCAAAATCCCTTTCAAGGTGAGACGTTCAACCTCTCAATGTTGCCCTACGGAAGAAAAAATGAGTGGCGTTTGTTATTTTCTCTTATGAAAATAGATCAAGCTACCATTTTTGTTTGTTTGAAACCATTAACAGGTTTTCTCTGTTCCCGGGTAAGTCAGTTGATATAGCTACACAATGGAGCTGCCTTCCCTAAGGCTTTTGCAGTGATGGACGTAGTGCTGCCTATTTGTGTCTCACTATACTGTCTTTCTGAACATTTCATGGCCATCCTTGGTCAGTTATGCCCAACACGTTTTCCGATCCCCACATTCACACACCATCCCCTATCAAGATCTAGTCCAGTCTCGCGTCAAACCGCTAACTGTTCACTCTTCGTTACCTTATTATGTGAACCTACTTTGTAACTGTGCTAATCAAAGACATTATTTTTGTGGGGGATTGTAAGACGGCTACCCTTGCCAGTTCAAGGACGGAATAAGGGCATTAGGGATTGTTTGGAATTAACTTGATGACGCAAGACAGTTAAAAGAAACTACTTAGCAATGATACTATAGTAAAATTATACTCGTTGCAGATCATTATCAAGGAATGACCATTAGTTACCCAGTTACTCACTTGGTAAAACACAACCGTCTATTCTGCAGCCGCCAGCCGGTAACTTGGGACGCCGGTCGATGGCCGTTGATTTGACGCGAACATGAAACTCTTAGTCACTTTCGTCGTCGTTCCAACATCGGGGCGTCTGTTAATGTGACATCGGGGCGTCTGTTAAGATGCAAATGAGCTGAATAAAAGTTAAGCCAGTCAGGATGGGGAAGAAAAATAGAGATAGTGAAGGGTGGTGAAAAAGAGGAGTCTGAAGCGAAATAAGGGTCTTCACCCCCCCCCCCGGTTGGGCCGTGACTCCGTGCAGCCCATGAACCTAACAGATGCCTGGGGGGGGGGGATAATTTAATAAAGCATGACCTAGAAAGATGGTGTTTTTGGTTGCTTACGGAACAGGTAGCGAGAGGTGTGATGCGTAGATGGAGCATTTTTGTATCAGTCTGAGTGAGGGTAAGGAGAGTTTTGACGGTGAATGCAACATTGTGGTAATTAGAAAGCTAAATGATAGCTAGTTGGAAGTGGGTTTTTTAATGTGGAAAAGAGGTATGACGTTCTAGAGTGAAATTACAGTCTAGAGAACCAGGGATTATCCAGAAAAGCATGGAAAAGGCAAATGAAATGAAGAGGTAAAACAAGTAGAAAATATTGAATTGACTAAGTGACAAAGGGCGATAAGAAGGAAGACTTTACAGACGTTGCAATTCAAAATTAACAAAACGCAGCAAATAAAGAATGGAAATTTTAACACAAGGTATTTGAAAAATGTATTAATTGATTGAGAAGCATTGTTAACTGAAGGATATGTTAAATAATAACCAAAACTCTAAAGCAATACATGCCCAAGCATGTTGATCCTTATCATGGGATGTATGCAAATATTTAGAGTAAATGCAGCCTAAACTCTTCTTAACACTTACTCAGTGCAGTAGCAACTATATTTCTTAGGAATGAAGTTGAAGTAATGGCAGCAAGCACGACCCTTGCACATTGCAGTAGCAACTATATATATTTCTTAGCAGTTGACGTAGTCGCAGCTAGCACGACCCTTACCCAGTGCAGTAGCAACTATATTTCTTAGGAATACAGTCGAAGTAGTCACAGCAAGCACGACCCTTACGCATTGCAGTAGCAACTATATATATATCTATTTCTTATGAATACAGTTGAAGTAGTCGACGCAAGCACGATGCTGAAATCATTTAAAGAGAACATTCAAGTTTAGAAATAGTCTGCAAAGAAAATATGTAATTAACAACATCACATAAACTTGAATTACAATTTTTATAATCTAGGCATCTGTTAGGTACACGACCTGCACGGAGTCACGGCCCAACCAAGGATGGGAACACCCTTATTTCCCTTCAACTTCTCCTCCTTTTCACCCGTCACTATCTCTTCTTTTCTCTTCAAACCTAAATTTGCTTACATTTTATATAATTAATTTGCATCTTATGTTTATTTTACATTCCCTTTAGCTTAACTAAAACTCAATCTTAACAACTCTCCCACTAGTCTTTGCACACACACACACACAGACACATGCACACCGGGAATAAATATTCTTCTTTTGGGAGGCTGATAACAGTCAAGTTGCGCTCTTTCTTTCATGCAACTTTTTCCTACAATTCCTTTTTCTTACTTCCATTCCTGCTGTTCTCATGCGTGAAATTTTTTACACTAAGTGTAGATCTCATGCATGAAATCCACGTCTTTTGTCACTTCATCTCCCCTCACAGCAGGTGTTGGGGCCCATAGCCCTCGGCACCCTTGAGGGCGACTGCGAATCCGTGGGACTCTGATGCAGGGTAGGTAGTGTGTTAATCCTCCTCAAAATTACTAACTTGATGCAGCACTGTTTTTTTACGCTTGACACCAGAAGGACGAAGGCTCCAGCGCATTGGAAAGCCTCGTCTCTCTAATCTTAAATAAATGATTATCTACCAGCGGATCCGATGCATAGATAACACCATGCCCAATGGATCTGAAAGATCTGTAACCATTTTAATCTTTGTCAGGTTCTAGACGCTCCTGAGCTTCAAGACGACTTCTACCTGAACCTGGTAGACTGGAGCTCTCAGAACATACTTAGTGTTGGACTCGGCTCCAGCGTGTACCTTTGGTCAGCCTTCACCTCACAGGTCACCAGACTGTGCGACCTCAGTCCTGATGGAGACAACGTCACCAGCGTGGCGTGGAACGATAGAGTGAGTAACGTCACCAGCGTGGCATGGAACGATAGAGTGAGTAACGTCACCAGCGTGGCATGGAACGATAGAGTGAGTAATGTCACCAGCGTGGCATGGAACGATAGAGTGAGTAACGTCACCAGCGTGGCATGGAACGATAGAGTGAGTAACGTCACCAGCGTGGCATGGAACGATAGAGTGAGTAACGCCACCAGCGGGGCATGGAACGATAGAGTGAGTAACGTCGCCAGCGTGGCATGGAACGATAGAGTGAGTAACGTCACCAGCGTGGCATGGAACGATAGAGTGAGTAACGTCACCAGCGTGGCATGGAACGATTGAGTGAGTAACGTCACCAGCGTGGCATGGAACAATAGAGTAAGTATATAACGTCACCAGCGTGGCATGGAACGTCACCAGCGTGGCATGGAACGATAGAGTGAATGTCACCAGCATGGTATGGAACTATTGAGTGATCAACGTCACCAGCGTGGCATAGAACGTTAGAGTGAGAAACGTCACCAGCGTGGCATGAAACGATTGAGTGAGTAACGTTCCTCGCTATCGGATTTGTGAATGAATGGCACCTAGCTGCTTGTGAAGCTGAATTAACCATCGTATAAGCAGGCTTGTGGTTACTTCAGAATTGAAATCAGTAAATCTTTCAGCACTAGCCACATATTAATGTGCAGTTTGTGTTGGCTGGAAGTTTGAGCAATACTGTGCATGAATTCAAATGGTATGACGTGTAAGGTGAAGGATTTTGAGGCAACAGTACAAACGTTAGTTGAGCGGTGCCAAAGTTTCCCTATTTGTGTTTTTTAAGGTATCAGTATCGGCATAATATGATAGATTCTATGCCGATGCCCCAGGTATAAATGTTGACACAGGCATGTATAGAATAAAATCAAATGTAATAAATTGAGCATAAATATATGAGATAATGGAGTTCCGTAGCAAATTGTGTCCAATGTTCATTCCGTATTTTTATTATCTAAGCCTCTTATGTTATTGATTGAAACCAGATCTGAGCTGAGGTGTGCTGCACTTTGATTTAGTCTCTGACTCCATCAGTTTTATTTCAGGAAACATTTGCCATATTTTCCGGGCTCCCAAATCTTTATAAATATTTTTTTGCATGAGTAAGTCGATAGTGTTACATTGATGCACCGTTTCTTGTTAGTGAGTTTTTTTGTAATGAAAATTTAGTAATTATATAACACGGTCATTTTTTCATAGATAATCATACACATTAAAAATACTCGAAACAATGCTTGAATACAATGAGAATAACATGTAAGGATCATCTGAAATTTTATTTCCAGATGGTCAGGTGGCCTTGAAGGTTTGAATTGGATTTGTACTGAAAACACAAACTTTCTGAATGTATATCAAGGTTCATCAGCAGAAATGAAATTTTTAAAAAGGATAGCTATATAACAATTCTTCAGTTTTCAGTAGCTTATTGCGATCATCAAACATTGCTTCATTAATATTTATAGAGGTCGCACCAAACTGCCATGGGCTTATACTCAGAGCAAGATATGTCCATTTAGTTATCTATAATTTATATAAATTAGCAAAATCAAATATTTTTCGCATGAAAAGTATTAGTATCGGTAAAAACTTAGGTACTTCTAGGTATTGGAGCAGGTGTAGACATTAGCAGCAGCGATCACTAAATCACCAGCTATTGAAAGCACTCCCATTTATTGAATTGCTCCGTCTGTTTACTCGTCCAGGGCGAGCGCGTTGCAGTTGGCACCCACAAGGGGCTGGTGCAGGTGTGGGACGTATCGAGCAAGAAGCGGCTGGCGGTGCTGGAAGGTCACACAGCCAGGGTGGGTGCATTAGCCTGGAGCGGCGACACTGTGTCCTCGGGCTCACGGGATCGGCACATCTTGCAGCGGGACGCCAGGATGTCGGGATCGGGGGGACCCGTCAGGAGGCTGCAGGGGCACCGACAGGAGGTGAGATGTCCGTGAGGAGTCCGCAGAGGCACATTCTTGAGGTACGATTTCTCCTCGCCTTTGGAAGCACCGTGTAGCTGTACCAAATAGGGACACTCTGGCACCAGACGCACACGGCGACCCCTTAGACTTACGAGCTGAACAATTCATGTTTACTCACCGGAATCGTCATTTTGAGCATCATAATCCCTCTTGGGCGCTAGAAACCATGCTTCTTCCAATCTAAGTTGTAAGTATGATGCTGCGTGGTATGTCACCAGTCAAGACAAACAGGTTCACTCCAGGCAAGTTGCATCAATTGAAGCAAGTTGCATCAATTGAAACAAGTTGCATCACTTTAAGCAAGTTGCATCACTTTAAGCAAGTTGCATCACTTTAAGCAAGTTGCATCACTTGAAGCAAGTTGCATCACTTGAAGCAAGTTGCATCACTTGAAGCAAGTTACATCACTTGAAGCTAGTTGCATCCCTTGAAGCTAGTTGCATCCCTTGAAGCAAGTTGCATCCCTTGAAGCAAGTTGCATCCCTTGAAGCAAGTTGCATCCCTTGAAGCAAGTTGCATTACTCGAAGCAAGTTGCATCACTCGAAGCAAGTTGCATCACTCAAAGCAAGTTGCATCACTCAAAGCAAGCTGCATCACTCAAAGCAAGTTGCACCACTCGAAGCAAGTTGCACCACTCGAAGCAAGTTGCATCACTCGAAGCAAGTTGCATCACTCGAGGCAAGTTGCAACACTCGAGGCAAGTTGCATCACACGAAGCAAGTTGGGAATTGGGAGCAAGGTTCTTCGCTACTTTTAACACTGAAGGTCCATGCCCGGGGTACCTTTCTAAAAGGGGCAGCCTGCCGTGGAAACGATGACGGAAATCCGCGCAGCTGGCCGAAGGCCAATTGCAGAATACGAATTGGTACGCTGGCCTTCTGGTGAGAAAGGTGTATATATGCTGTTTTTAGTCTAGATCACAGATCTCTCCGATATGGTGTGGAGACTCAAGGGAGTTGCATTTACAGGTCAATGCTCATTTAGAAACACTGGGATACGTTTTACCAGTAGGTCGCCGTTGCTGTTATCTTTGTTCTACCACAGTGTGTGAGGTTCATAATTCCTAGCCCACTTGATGGTATTCTCGTCGTCAGGTGTGCGGGCTGAAGTGGTCCCCTGATAACCAATACCTGGCGTCAGGCGGCAACGACAACAAGCTGTTCGTGTGGAACCTCCACTCGCTCTGCCCGGCCCAGACCTACACGGAGCACAACGCTGCTGTTAAAGGTCGGCAGAAACCCAACACTAACTCGACCACGAATAAGTGGCCTCTTGCTGATTATGATCTGCATTCATATTGTTATTGCTGACCGGTATATTTGTTTATTCTTTACTGCCCATGAATTTGTTTTTTCTAATTCAAGGTTGAATGAATTTGAATTATCACACATGGTATTCACCTAATTTTTATAGATTCTTGTTTAGTTTAGTGCAATGACCTTATTGTGTAGTTTATCTACTTACAAATGACTCATAAAGTTTTTCCTCTATAACTGGTGAACTTTTCCAGTTCATTTATTACTAGTACTAGAATTTTTCCTACCCAAATAGTGTGTTGGCACGTACGTATAAACGATACAGATACAGACGCTAGGCCGCATTCCCCAGAAAGGGGGGTGGCCGACGGCAAGACGCATATATAAACGAATAGTCATTATCTCCTGATTGCTTACAGCCCTAGAAACCCAGTCACTCTAATCTACGAAGCTGTGTGTTGCCTAACGTTTGCGTCGATGATTGTCGCCTGGGCAGCGATCGCCTGGTCACCGCACCACCACGGCCTGTTGGCGAGTGGCGGAGGCACGGCCGACCGCCACATCCGCTTCTGGAACACGCTCACGGGGCAGCCTATGCAGGCCGTCGATACAGGGTCACAGGTGTGCAACCTGGCCTGGAGCAAACACGCTTCGGAACTGGTGAGTTAAGCATTCTGGGGAGGGAAATGTGGCGTTTCTGAGCTGAGCTACAATTGTTGCAGAATTGGAAACCCCTTACCCAACCAGAGGAAAGGACGGATGAACTTCCTTATTTCCTTCAGACTCTTCCTTTCTTCACTATCTCTCCATCTTCACTACTTACCCCATCCTGGCTATACTTTTACCTTGTTTGCCCTTTTTACCTTTTTTTGTTCAACTACAGTTACGTATCTCCTCTAATCTTGACACCATTTTACCCCCATAGTTTTTTGTTGTTTTTTCTTTAATATTGTGTTTTTTGTTACTTTTCCTTGTTCTCTTATTTTCCTTTTCTGTACTTGTCTTTATTATTTGTAGATTTTTTTCTTCCTACTTTTCCTTTTCCTACTTCCCATTATTTTGTGTGTTTTTCCTCATGGTTTTCCTATTTTACTTTATCTGGATGAGACGAAGTTGAAAGGTAAGGGCGAATGTGAGTTTAGTGTTGTAAGTGGAAGAAAGTCTGGTGTGGAGGAAGGTAGGGCACGAGAAGGTGTGGTCTTGATATTGAGTGATCGGTTGGCTAGTAGCGCTACCGAATGGAAGGAGGTGTCCCCAAGATTGATGTGGGTGAAAGTAAAGTTAGGCGTAAAAAGATGGGCATTTGTGAGTGCTTACGGACCTGGCTGCGAGAGGAACTGGCTGCGAGAGGAAGAGGACCTGGCTGCGAGAGGGAGAGGAGAGGGAGCCATTCTGGACTGACTTAAGTGAGTGTATTGAGAGTTTTGCAGGTCACTTCAATGTAGTTGTACTGGGTGACCTTAATGCGAGAGTTGGAGATGAAATAGTGGAGAATGTCATAGGAAGGTATAGCGTTCCTGGTAGAAATAACAGTGGAGAAAACCTGATAGGTCTGTGTATGGAGCAGGAGCTGGTGGTCGGGAACAGTTTGTTCAAGAAGCGAGATATTCACAAGTATACATGGGTAAGGATGGCCCATGGTGCAATGGTGGAGAGAGCACTGATGGATTTTGTGCTGATATCGAGGA
>SDVV010004313.1:0-20325 GCA_016164225.1 Gammarus roeselii
TATATATATATGAAGGAAAAAGGAAGTTGGCTTTGGGTAACTTATGTCGACGGGTTACAGTCGTATGTGACAAAGTTCAAGAGAAACTAGAAAGCAACTCTCGAAATTTATATGATCCAAGTGAAAAATCATAATGACTGTAATAAAGCTGAGGTAGCGAGAAACGGATTTGACCTAAGAACCAAAGAAAATCTGGAACGTATGCAACAATTCCTCATTGATCAAGATCAAAATGACATTCAATTTTAGAAAATTCTAGTAATTAAAGTTCGAGAAGAAAAAGAACTACATTTGTGGACTCAATGGCACGAAACAGCCTTTGGTATTCGCAACAAAGATATGCTGGATTATATGATAGACTTTGAGAGGAAACTGAAACATCGTGATAATGGGTATGGATGGCTGTACAAGCCCTGCTGTTACAAATCAAAAGAAATTAGATAGAAAGTATTCATCAATCCAGCAAGAACTGTAATTAATACTAAAAAATACTAATAAAACTATGTAAAACCTAAATCAAATGTTTATAATATCCGAAAACTCAAAGGTTAAGCGATGAAATTGCCAACATCGTGTCAGTCGGAAGTAGCATCGAATTGTCGAAGTCAGTAGAAGAATATGTTTCACGCATTGCCATAAGCCTATCCCGGGGTAAATGCTATATCTGTGTGACAGAATGGTAGGATATAAATCAGACTTCGATCAGATCTTGCTCAGTCATGATTTTGATTCTGTTGTGGAAGAATGGGGTATAGCTTGAGTCGTTTGTTCGAAAGTAATTGGGTGATGGGGGTCTGTAAACTTTGCCAGAAAGGAATAAAATTGAATAAACATAAATCCACAAGTAATGGATGGCGACATTTGAAACGAAGTCATCGTGAAGAGTATGAAAATTATAAGATAAAAAGACATCAACTGTGCAAGTCGTCAAATGATATAGTGCCTGGAGCTATCGAAGGAAAATAAGAAAACATATTGTGAGACCTTGTGCATGTTTGTATGATAATGTAAGAATAAATATGGATTACTTGTAACATTCAATCCATCTAAGATTGAAAATCTGCCCTCTCTGACAAGTTATGAGTCGAGAGTGACCACGAAGTAGAAAGAATAAGTGTAAAGATTTATAAAGAACCTTGTGGAGGGGTTCATATGTATATAACAATGACTAGATACCATACAGAATGATAGGTTAGGTTAGGTTTTTGATGGGCGTGAATAACATGTAAAAGTGATTTCGAATTTTATCAAATCAAAATCAAGAATTTAATGAAAATATCTATAACATTCAAACAACGATGTAATTACCTATGAAATAATGGATGAAATGTGCTAGATCAAAATTAGAAGTGTGAATCAAAACTGCAGAGGATAGATTGATTTAGAAATACTTGCATCAGACAAACCATCTAAGATTGAAAATCTTCCATCTCAGCTAACTAATATGGACCGAGAGAGACCATGAAATAGAAAGAATGAAGTTTAAGTTTTAAAAAGAACCGTGTGGAGGGTTCATTTGTATGCATCAATAACTACATACCGTACATAAGTTAGGTTAGGAACCATACATAAGGTTAGGGCTAGGTTAAGTTTTTGACGGGTGTGAAAAAAATTTGCTAGATCAAAATTGGAATTGTGAATCAAAACTGCAAAGGATAAATCGAATATGAAATACTTGTAACAGTCAAACCCTCTAAGATTGAAAATCTGCCCTCTCTGCTAACTACAATGGATCGAGAGTGACCATGAAGTAGAAAGAATTAGGTGTAAGTTTAATAAAGAACAGTGTGGAGGGTTCATATGTATATACCAATAACTGCACACCGTACATGAGTTAGGTTAGGTATCATACAAAAGGTCAGGTTAAGTTTTGATGGGTGTGCATAACATGTAAGAATGTTGTAGAATAGTGTAAAATCAAAAAATCAAGAATCATATGAAAATATCTATAACATTCAAACAACGATGTAATTACATGTGACGACTGCTTGAAATTGGATGTGTGTATTAGAACTGCAAAGAGACATGTGGAGATATTTGTTATGCATATATCTATGACTGAATACCGTACATTAGTTAGGTTTGGCTATGTTAGGATGATTATTCCTTTCAACCGAACATGCCGTGAAGCTAATCCACATTAAATATCTTGTAACTAAAGCAAGGGGTGTTGTTGTAATGGAGAAATGCTACTGATATTAACCGACCCTGTATATGTATACAAATGTGTGTATGTGTCTACATTGTGTGTGATATTATAAAGAACTACGCGTAATAAAGCCATGTGGAGGGGGGGTTGATATGAATGTATCACAAATCAATAAACACGTAACATACGTAAGCAGGAAATCTCGATCGATGACTCATAATTCTTGGTTAAGTTGGTTAGGTAAGGTTGCCTAGGTATAAATGCATCTGGCAGTGTATGGTAACCCTTCTTGCACCAATGTATGTAAATGCCTACATGGTGTCAATACATGTGCCAACGCAGTGACGCTAACGATCCTGTATGTATAAATTGGACTCATATCTGTACTCATTCAGTTAGCGCTCCGTTTTCAGTGTAGAAGGATGTCGCCAAGTTTGATATGGAAATATTTTAATAGAAATAAACACACAGGGATATGTGTTATTTCCACTGCGAAGATGAAATTAGGCAAATCCAGCTCCACATCCGGGTTTATGCAACAACTCAAACGATGTCATTATCTTGCGTATGATCATATTAAAATGAATGAGGAAATAAAAGCTCTAAGGATGCAACGGGTGTATTGATAGAACATAATAAACCGGACCTGGGTAACAAAAATAATGAGATTTACAGTACTCAACAGGGTGCGAGCAGTAAAGAAAGTGCTTCACCTCTAACAACAAAGCGCAGAGCGTATGAAGAATGGATGAAATTGGCTAAATCGATACGGCGGAAGGAGACCCAAACCTTAGCCGAAATGGAAAATACTGAAAATATGGGTTGCGTGAAATTATATTAAAAAATGTATATCTGACTTTGTGTCAAAATTGTTGGAAATGAATCATAAAGAGAGAGAATCGTGTCTCAAACATTTGAGTGCTAGTAGAATTAGGTATATTTCGGATATCTGCGGGAATATAGTGAATGGTAATGTTGGCAACAGTGAGAAAAACCGTGAAATGATTTGATGTCATGAACATGCCACTATAATTAATAAAACTCGCGTCGAGAAAAAGCTCGCTGAAGACTAAAAAACAAAGTTTTGATTACAAGGTTAGGTTTGGAAGGGTTGCATTCACTTCTCCCAAAGGTAGCCGTCTATCTAAAATGTGTACTAAGGGCAGCACTCTAGAACCCAATAGAACAGAGAAAAAAAAATCCTACACCGATATGACGAGCCGACAGCTTCAGGCAAGAAATAATGCATATGCATATCATAGATAGAGAACCCACAGACTGGTACTGATATCGCCGGTCAAGATAACACAAGAGAGGGAGGTCGAAAATATTTTTTCATGTTTCGTACAGTTGCTTGTGTCGAATTTCGGAGTGAACAGTTATGTTTTCGTATAAATGATAAACCCTTGTACTTCCCTAATAAAGACGTGTTATAAATCTACTATCAATAAAAATGTATCCTATAAATCTTTGTTTGCAATATCCTAAATTGAACTCTAATAGCTAGCATTGAAATGCATATATGCAACATGACTTTCAATGAGTTGCAATACCCTGCACCAGCTGGCCATGATTATTAAAATGTTATTTTGTTTGCATACATGACTGAATATTTGTTAGGAAACCCAGACCTAGCCGAGAGATATTGTTTTAGAGTGCCTTTATTTGTTATGCACAATAGTGTGTCCTAAATCGTTCATAAGTGTTTCGGGGCGTAATTTAAAGAAAATGTACCCCGTCGGTCCCTCCGTCCATCCTTCTTGTATATATATTCTTGTTCTCGCTGAGTAGTCGTTTGCTAACATTTCTCTGCAATTTGCTTCAGGAGAATTTCGTGCAGGCTTTAAATCTAATTTATTGATCGGAATGAACTGATGAGTAGTTGTTGTACTGCAGTTGTCGAGGCTGTCGTAAAATATATTAGAGAATACAAGGATTTTAAAAACATGTATAGATGGAATGGGAAAACAACTATCAGTGTGTACCATTGGGATCAAGTAAAATTCAAAGAATGGATTGAGATGAACATGTCATATACGGAGAGTCTAGAGGTCGTGCAGTATCCCAGTTTTTGTGGTGTCAAATTAGGAACTATACATCTACCGCAATTGCTTCATGGCGCGATTTCATGCATTGCAAGTGGGTATTATTTTGAAGATCCATCGTACCTTTCCCGAGATGTATGTGCGCAGATAGTACAGACCTTCAGTCAGAGAAGGGTCTCGAAAGTTCATAGTTTCAGAATGTGTATTTTTTATTCGTTTGAAAAATATATATTAACAAGCTGTTGGACCGCTACCATGCTGACCTTTTTTCATGTTCGTTACATCGCTGTAGTTTTACTCGTTATAATTTTGTTATTTAGTTTCAAATTAGCGAGTTCGCTATTTGAAAAGCGAGTGATCCCTAATGAAGTATGTATAAACCTTTGTGACGAGTACAGGCTTAAATCCTTGGACATCCGACGAGGCCAACCTGTCTTAGTAACAAACAAAAATCATGAAAGTGTAATGCAAAGAATCTTCTCGGATAATTTTTTTGTATCTCTTTTGGTGTTCGAGATCTCTTCTGCCGAAGCCACTCGTTATTCACCCACCCCTCTTTCACCCACCTCAGGAATCCTTCTTCCACTGGTCGTTCGGTGTGTTGGAGCCGGGGTGGTACGGCGCGATTGAGCCAGACTCCGGCAAGGCCACGCTCTTCTGTCCTAGACTTCCCGAAGACTTCGCGATCATCATGGGCAGAATCACGCCACCGGAAGACTTCCAGAAGCGCTACCAAGTGGACCGTGTCTGCTACGTGGACCAGGTGAGAACTACTTTATTACTCATGCTTGTATCTATGGACTACATTCAAGCTTAGTGTAATTTCGTCGTAGAAGGCCTGTTACCTGACCTATCTATCTGGCAGAGCAAAATTTCTAAATGTTTTGGTATGCTGTTCGTATGACACGCTTGCTGCTTTCACTACAGTCGTGTTGCAAATATCACTGTATTAATACTTGCCCAACTTAGCTACAGCCCCACCCTTCCTAATTCAGGTCGAATACTATGAAGGAATGCAAACTGCGAGTTAGAGTATTCAGATTTTACACATTTTCCTCCAGTCTATTGTGTAAATTTTGGCTTCGTGCCTGTATTAAACCAGCGCCTTACTGTTAACACTCGCAAATTTCCTATTGCTACACGATTTCTATTACTTGGTGTGATTCAACTAGTAAAAATGTTCAGATTCAGATGCAAGGCTAAATCGTCCAGAAGATGGTTGACCGATGGCATGACGTACCTCGCAATCTAATCCCGCATTTACACACTCCTCTCATGCACTCGCGCAAACCAAACTTAATTCTTCAGCGATGAAGGGTCCCGCGTCCCACGCATGTGCCTCCACCTCCTATGATATCTCTCAACGACTCTCCACCCCAACCGAACGCCATCAACGCCACTAGGAAACAGTTTTCCCGATGGGACCACAACCTGTTAAATAACGGCCCTAAATTTCCAAAAAATTTGAAATCACTTGCAATATCGGAGAGAGATTAGGCATTTGCCTGTACACTTGACGAGAAGAATCGAGCTGCGTTGCTGCATGATCCACCAGCTTTAAACGTCACCACCAGCGGTGAAGATAACTTCACAACTAATGTTGACACAGACATTTCTGAGCGACGCTCAACGTTCGAAGACTAGCATGAGCTAAAACGGCATTCACAATCTCGCCTCACTCAACCCTCTCCAAGAGTTCAGGCTTCATTTATATAGATAATCTCGTGGAGGAGCAGGCTGTTTAGTTCATAAAAGGAGTTGTACTGTACGGGGACCCTGCGGGCAAAGTAAAAATTGCAGAATTTATAACTCCAAAAGGAACGCCACTACGGCCCTCCTACAAGAATTCAACTGCACCCAATTACAAAGACATACTTTTAGCACACGCTGGAAAATGATCAGGAAGACTGATGTTCACGGCCACCGGCTTGGATGAGGTAGTTGTCCCACCTGTGCTCTACGGGGCTGAGACGTAGGAGCGAAAGCGGATGAGAAGAAGGTGCAATGTTTTTGAGATGAACTGTTCAAGAGGTATAGCTGGAATGATGATGAGAGATAGGATCAATAATGATGTGGTTCGAATTAGTACTGGGATGGTGGAAAAGTTGAGGACCGAGTAGATTCACGTGTTCTGCGTCGGTTCGGACACATCGTGGTGGATAGGTGGTGGTAGATTGGTGAAAAGAGCGGTGAAAGCTGAGACGAGTGGGCGTAGGAACTAGAGGAAGACAGAGGTATTTGGGTGGATAAATGGCGTAAAGCAGATTCTAGAGAGGAGAGAGATCAATGTGGAGGTAGCGAGAGAGTGTGCAACGGACATGCGTGAGTGGAGAATGATGGTGAATGTGTGAGTCTTGTCACAGTCCTGATGCGTTTACGCGCCACTGGCGTCTCGTTGGGTTACAAAATTAACGTCTGTGTGGGAGAGCCTGTCATTTATGACGACGTCACAGGGGTTAACTAGTGGAAGCTATCGGGCCCTGCTGCAGGCAATAATCTCGGGCCTCACTTTTGACCAGGAGTTTGTGTTGCGGGATCCTGACCAGACCCTTCAGCGCTGAAGAGCTTTATTTTGGTATGTGTGCGACTGCATGAGAGATGAGTGCTCGCTAAGGATTACAAGTGTTAAAACATGACCACAATAGGCTTCTTGACCCAAACTAAGTTGCCTTTTAACAGTTGGGAGAATAGTTCTGACTGAGGGCATCAAAGGAGCAGCATCTATCCGTGCAGTATCTGATGCAAAAGATCATGAAAGGGGAAAGGTTGTAATAGGGAATAGCATCTTTCGAGGAAACGGGAAACCACTCAAATTAGAACCTGAAGAAAGCGCCACTAAACCACGATATTTATTTGAAATGGTCTCTGTTTCATTCCGCGTTAAACCAATGTTGACCGATGGCGTAGCTGGACACCTTTTTGCAATGTGCCAGTGACAATGCCGGGCACTATTTTAACTGTACTGGTGTCAATGCCGAGCACTATTTAACTGTACTGGTGTCAAAGCTGAGCACTATTTAACTTTACTGGTGTCAAAGCTGAGCACTATTTTAAGTGTACTGGTGTCAATGCCGGGCACTATTTAACTGTATTGGTGTCCATGCTGGGCACTATTTTAACTGTACAGGTGTCCTTGCCGGGCACTATTTAACTGTATTGGTGTCAACGCTGAGCACGGTTTTAACTGTTCTTGTGTCAGTGCCGGGCACGGTTTTAACTGTACTGGTGTCCATGCCGGGCTCTATTTAACTGTACTGGTATCAATACTGAGCTCTATTTAACTGTACTGGTATCAATGCCGAGCACTATTTAGCTGTACTGGTTTCAATGCCGAGCACTATTTAGCTGTACTGGTGTCCCGACGTCGCATTCTGCTCCCCCAACCTCGCGCTAAATTTTCAGTGGACGGTCCAATAGGACATGTCATCCGACCACCTCCCAATAGTTATAAATTACCAATTTTGATCCCCAATCCACAACAAGCCCCCTCACACTTTTCGTAACTACAGGAGAGCAGACTGGGACGAACGCACAACATCGATGAAATCGCTCGACAAGACTTTGACATCACCCAATACACATCAATTGACACAGCCACAAAACACTTCATCACAGTACTCAACCACGCAGACAGACAACACATACCTGCCGGGTTCGTTCGCTGCTTTAATCCTGCCTATTCGGCCAATATTAAGCGGAAAATTCAGCAGCGAAACCACCTCCGTAATTTCCCCTTCACCAACGACCGAATCACTCCGATTCAAATCCTTAACGCAGAAATAGATGCAGATATCCGGGAGCAACAGACGAACCTGTGGCGGGACGTGTTTGCAAACACTAACTTCCGAACCTCACCATCAAAATTATGGAAACTCGTTAGGAGCCTCAACAACACGAACCACATGACACATGAGGCAATCCTTCCACCTAACACACACACCATACCATCAGACCAACAACAAGCAGACACACTCAACAAATACTATGCAAACACTTGCCACCCCACTACCACACCACCCAGACAAGAGGAGGATACTCAAACAGCTACACAGATTGCAGACTGATCCAAACATGGAAACTCCCTTCACACCAGCCATTATAATAGCCGCCATCCGCCAGACCAAAAATTCTTCAGCAGCGGGCTCAGACGGCATATCATACATTCACCTAAAACATCTAGGGCAACACGCCATCGCGGCCCTCGCAGACATCTTTAACTCTTCCGTACTACACAATACAATACTCAACATCTGGAAACAAGCTAAAATCATTCCCATCTTGAAACACAACAAATTTCCTACAGATCCAGCCTCGAACAGACCCATTTCCCTCCTCCCAAACCCCTCGAAAATCTTGGAGAGACTGGTTCTTAACAAAATTAATGCACACATCTCACTCTCCCTTACACAACACTGTTTTAGAGCGCAACACTCTCCCACCACGCTCCTCACCAACCTCACCCAGACCATCCATGAAGGCCTGAAGGAAAAGAAGCCAGCCAAACGAACCCTGGTATGCGTTATCGATATAAGTAAGACCTTTGACACAGTTCCAAGACACGTCCTCATAAACAAAATACTCAACACCCACATCCATCCAAAGTATAAGAAGTGGCTTGCTTATTTCCTCTTCGGTAGACATGCACACACTGTCTTGTCTACAACAACAAGCCATCGCGAACCCGCAACTTCCCAAATGGTGTCTCCACAGGGATCCGTGCTATCCCTCTCTCCCTTTTCAATGCCGTTATGCACGACCTGCCCATCCCCACAGAACCCAACACCCACATCAGCTCATACGCGGACGACCTCACAATAATTACACAACACCACAAACACGAGACCGCAGCTGCACACCTCCAGCAATATCTGAACTTCAAAGTCTGGCTGCTGGACAACAGAATGAAGGTGGCCGCAAGCCAGTCGTCTCTCACACTGTTGACTCCGGATAACAGTGAACACCGCATCCACCCCCATGTTACGCTCAACAACACCCCCATTCCCCACAGCCCCACTACAACCATCCTTGGAGTAACTTATGACACGGGGATGACATTTAAACCTCACAGAGCTAACATTGGCACCAAAACCAGGCCCAGACTGATCATATCTCGGGTACTCACTACAACCTTCTATGGTCACTCCAAGGAATCGATTACAACACTATACAAACAATTCATCAGGCCCGTTATCTTCTATGCAAACACCGCTTGGTCCTCGGACCTTGCACCCACACATATTAAATCCCTGCAAATGATACAGAACACGGCCTTGCGCATCGCATCAGGCTGCACACAGACTACTCCCATTCCGTATTTGCATGAAGAAATCAAGGTCCTCCCTCTCAAGCATCGTCTCATTATGAGTGGGACCCAATTCTTCAACAAGATCTCAGACCCGTCACACCTCTGTCACAACCTACTTGACCCTCGTCCAACCAACCGACACCTACATAACACACTGGCAACACACATCGGTTCCCTTTATGCCGCCACTCCTGAACCTACAGATAACACATCTATGCACAAATAGATACACACACACTTCACAGCTCTTGCATTAGATGAACACAGTCAACACGATCTTGCAGAGCCACCCGCCTTGGGTGGACGTGGAGGAGTTTGGGCTGCCCAGAGGTGACGGGGTCCACCTGTCAAGGCTGCGGTGCGGCCACCACACGGCCCTACAGTCATACTAGCATAGACTGGGAAATAGCTCTTATGATCTCTGCTTGCGGTGCCGGGGTTAACCGTATTCGGTCGAGCACGTCATGACGTCGTACCCATCCATCGCACCCGGCAGGTTCCACCATAACATCACGTTAGTGCGTGATCAATGGGAGCGCCCGCGCGACAGCATCAACCATCTCAGGGTTGCAGGCCTAATATAGGGCCGATCACCAGCTGTAGCACTCCCAACACACACACACACACACACACACACACACACACACACACACACGTCGGTGGGTTCCCGGGCCTCGGGTTCTGCGCTGGCTGTGGCTCCTCCATCGCAGCGGGAGTTGGGGTCGAGCAACAACGACAACTGGTGTCAATGCCGGGCACTATTTAACTGCACTGGTGTCAATGCCAGACGCCATTTTTTAACTCACATGCAGGCACTAATGTCATGCCCAGAATTAGATTAGCGGCTGTTCTGGAAGAATTTGTCGATCCGTGACTTGAATGATTCGATTGTATCGCTGCTTCCAACTCTCCTTGGAAATTTGTTCCATTCTTCGACAACTCTATACAAGAAGTAGTTAAGAGTTATGTCGAGTGCGAAGTGCTTACAGAAGACTTTGTTACCATTAGAGTAACAAGGCTCGTTCGGTCGACGGTTGCCTTTCCCTTAATATTGTCTGGTGCGAAGTGCTCACAGAAGACTTTGTTACCATTGGAGTAGCAAGGCTCGTTCGGTCGACGGTTGTCTTTCCCTTAATATTGTCTGGTGCGAAGTGCTCACAGAAGACTTTGTTACCATTAGAGTAAGAGTAACAAGGCTCGTTTGGTCGACGGTTGCCTTTCCCTTATTTATCAACCGCATTTTGATCATGTCATTCCAACTCGAGCCTTTCCAGCGCAAACTCTATATTCGTACGATTTATTGAGCAGCATTTGGATGTAAGAATTTCAAATGTGAATTTTTTTAGTGGTGATATTGGAAAAAAACAAAAATATCGCAATTGACCGATAATGTATACAAAATTTTCTTCAGTGTGAGCTGTTTTGAAGACTGCATTTGCTACTATACCTAATATAATGTTATAAGAAATGTTAGTTGAAAAAATTCATTTACATCCCACCAATCAATGAATATTGCTGGAGGACACTGTTTATTTTTCATTGTTCAAAATGCCAAGTAGCTCTACGTTGAACCTTCTCCTACAGAACGTCTTTTCTAGGTCATGGGGCTATAATTGGCCTTAATACGTGAGCTGCTCTCAACTTCATAATATTGTATCTACTCTTCTACGAGATGATATCAAACCTAGCATTGAACGACTTAAAAACGGCATTATTGATTGCTATCCCTAAATCGTTATTAATGATGCCACCCATAGGATCTCTAACGTCGGTGACAGGAATCGCTTTCATTCCGGACATGGAATATTCGTGCTTGGAGTCATGGTGACCTATGTGCATAACTTCAAATTTGTCGACAGTGAATTGCATCTGCCAATTTTATGACCAATCATATTTTTTATTCAAGTCCTATTTGATCTGCTGATACTCAAGTTCAGTTAGCATTTTTCCTCTTGGCTTTGGTCGACAGAACGTTTCTTATGAATATTCTGAAAACGACTGGACCTCAAACAGATCCTTGAGGCACGCTGCTAGTCACATTACCCCAAGTGGAGGTGGCTCCTTTAAGTACCACTCGCTGCCCTCTATCAGTAAAAAAGCCTTTGGTAGAATTCGTGTCGTTCGCCTCAAATACAGACACTAATCCTAACCCACCAGAAGGGAGGTTGGCTGACGGCAAGGCGCACCTCACACTTCTCCCACACTCAAATAAACTTAGATTTTTGTGCTAAAAAGTCCGGCTGGGATACCTCGCAACGCATACTCTGGGTCATGAGTGCGGTTCGAGGTCAGTGTTAGCAGCAGAGCCCGGCAGTGCAACTGGTTTACTCCTGTTTCTCAACGAGACGCCGAGGGTGGGAAATTTCATTATCACCCATTTACAAACATTCTCCACTCACGTCTATCAATTGCGCGCTCTCTCGTTACCCCCACACTTGTGGCCCTTCTTCCTAACGCCTGCTTCACGCCATCCTTCCACCCAAACATTGGTCTACTTTCTAGGCCTACGTCCACTCACCTCCGCCCTTCATCGCCCCTTCCGCCAGTCTCCCATCATCTATCCTCACCTCGTACTTTGTGCCCGAACTATTTCAGAGCACGAATACAGTCTCCGCAATTTATTAGTAAGCGGCTGTGAGAAACCTTATCGATTTTTTTTTAAGTTGTTGTGAGCGACCTTATTGAACGCTTTTTGAAAAATATGGTATATGATATCGATTATTGTTATTACATCATTTATTTCCAACGTCTGGCAATGGGTTTTAGTGGAGATTTTGCGTCGTAAATCTTAATTATAGTCCTGACAAATTGCAGCAGGTTCTTCAGACAGTAACAATTGTATCTAAAGCTGTGCTGTCTCCTATCAACTTGTTTGTTACTAAAAATTCTGTCGTTATAGCCGTCATCAAACTTTCCATCAATTTGTTAATGACGAGGTTTGACTGATAGGTTGGTAATTGGTAATTGCTGTCTGGAATATTCTTCGTTCGAGTATACGTGATCCTCTTTCCACTGTGAAGGGCGAGTGCCATTTGTATTTATTTATTTAGTGTCTAAAGAACAGTTCACGCTGGCTAAAACCTTGTACTACACAAAATCTGTGTTCTGTGAATTTTCTGTAATTGTCCAATCTGTCATTATTCTCAAATACACCTTAAATCCTCGAATCATTAAAAATGCTGCGACACAAATCAAGTGAATATTCACGAGTAACTGGCGATCCTGCGAAACACGATCTCCCCCTCCTGCGAGACACGATCTCCCCGCTGTGACGGCCGATGTGCGGTTTCAAAAATGATATTAGCGGTAACGAAATCTTCCCTTCTTATGTATCGTATTTTTGGATATTTTTATAAGTCGTACACATTGTTGAATTTTCATTTCGTAGGCATTGGATCGCTTACCTGAATAAAATTTATATTATCCATTAAAAACTGATTTTTTGCTATGCATTGCCATTGAAACCTCTTTTCATTTCACATCTTTTGTCGTACGTATTGACCTATTTGATCGACTTCGAATTTTCATATCGAATTTCGACGCAGGGTGCGTCGATCGCAAACTAGTCCTTGACGCTTACTGTGCCCTGACCACTCTGGTAGTATACATGACGAATTAAGGTTGAGATAAATAATATATTTTTACCATTTTCTTGAAGATGGTCGACTAGTTCTTAATTCATTCAGCATCAGATACATGAGCAATAATTTTTTACGTGTGTGTATGGAATTGTGTGTGATGCTAATGAGTGTGAGCAATGATATAGCAAATAATATCAATTATCGATCATCTTTTCAGTTATATCCGTTCTCCTGCACTTGGCCACTGAACTACTTGAACGAACCTATAGAAAAATTGTTGTGTTAATTTGTGTGTGAGGACTGTCCTGACTGGATGTTGCGGAGAGCATCTGGGCAGCGTGGAGGGAGACCAGGCGGATGTTTAACATCCCCCCTCTTTCTTTCCTTTCTGCTGCGTTAGCTCCACTCCAGCTGTTTTTTTAAGACTGCTTATTTTACCATCTTGAATAACTTGGTACAGTGACTGTTCAGTGCAGGCAAAGTAGTCAAGTGAAATAGCATTGGAACGAATCATCGTATTGTGGTAATGTAATATAATCCCAAATCAAACTATTTAGTTCAGAAGTCACGGTCCAAGGTGAATTGATGTGTGTAACCCATGGGTTAAACTCTGAAAGGAAGGAAAACGCGGCTTGGCCGCAAGAGGGCAGCTGCCCGTAGTGGCGTTTCTTCCGGTTGCCGACCAGTGTTACCCGACCAGTGTCAACTACCGCGTCGCATGGTATAGTGGTCGTGCCACTTCTACTATCCATGGATAGTATTCTTTATTCGTTATTACTATCCATGACCACCACATATTGATGATATGCCTCATTCGTGATTACTATCCATGACCAACACGGATTGATAGTATGCTTCATTCGTGAGAACTATCCATGACTAACACGGATAGATAGTATGCTTCATTCGTGATTACTATCCATGACCACCACTTACGGATAGTATGCTTCATTCGTGATTACTATCCATGACTACCACGGATTGATAGTATGCTTCATTCGTGAGAACTATCCATGACCACTGTTATGTTTAAGCTTTTTAGGTTGTTGAAATCAGGTAAAATGCAAGGTGAAACAAATTATTAAACAGTGGTTTTATAATATTATTTTGAAATAAAACAAAGTAACAAGACAAAAGTTACTCTCTCAATAGAGCATTGAACATTGATTGTAATCTAACGAACACAACGGAACAAAAGTGTAAATGAACAAGAAGCAGAAGTGTATTAAGTGTAAAACGTAGCGTAGCGCCCTCTACCCGATGGCTTCAGCTGATGGAATGACTGTGGTCTATGCTCTAGACCTGCAGCTTGACAAATATATGGGAGGGCTTTATTTATGTGTATGAAGTGATCCTCTAATAAGGGGACCATTCACCTTTTTGGGCTCCCTCCCCAAAGAGGCGTGGTGTCTTGAAGCCTTGGCCTTATTGGCATACAAAATAAACTTAGGTCGTTAACTAATTTATAGGCTCCTCCCATCTTTCTGTTTACAATTCACGATACCCCTGAGCTCAACACAACCCTTCTACGTTATTGGATACCGGCTACACAATGCTGAATTGTCAAGTTTAACAGGATGTCCAAATAGCCCTCATTGTCAACGTCTCCTACGTCCTGTAATCCATAAAGGGGAACCACCTGCTTTTGAAGGGGAACTGAAAATATGCAAGGCAAGGGATTTCTTTGTGTAACTCAAGCTAGGGTCAACAGGCCGAAGGCCTACAGTTTCTAGGGCACACACTACGCAGCTCTTGGTGGTAATGTTCGGTTAGCAATGTTTCCAAATATATGTGCTAGCGGAGACTGATCATAACACCACCACTTACGGATAGCAGCTTCATTCGTGATTACTATCCATGACCACCACGGATTGATAGTATGCTTCATTCGTGATTACTATCCATGAACACCACTTACGGATAGCATGCTTCATTCGTTACTATACTTTTTACTAGAGTGTAGTTTAGTTTGAATTGGTAGAATAAACTAACTACTATGTTCAAGATAGAAGGCGGATAATTAACCTAATGTAGTTGCTGTAGTTGCAATGTCACAAACCAACAACCAGAAAGTAGAGCGAACAGTCCTGATATATCCTGAGTTCAGTGAAGGGTTGGTAGTATTCGTACATAAATCGAAAGGAATTTTCCGTGAAGACTAAGAGTTGGTTATATAAATTCCACAACACTGATCCCCGGTACGAGAACACTTTAGAGGCGCACTTAAACAAGGATGTAGACTAAGAGTTAGTTAAATAAAGTCCATACACTGGTCCGTGTATGAGGACACTTCAGAGGCACACTTGGCTAGGGATAAAGACTAAGAGTTAGTTAAAATAAAGTTCACTTCACTGGTCCCCTGTACGAGGACACTTCAATACGAGAGAGCTGACTGTGAGCTATAATGACACCTTCCGTTGACTGATGCCGGTCACACGTTCGATGTCCGCGAGCAGAGTATTTGCAGAGAACGCTTTGGATCACATTAAAGTAATTTTTTCGTAAAGCTGCACACAGCCTCATGACTAATGTCTTCTAGCATAAAATCTTCGTAGCAATCTGCACCAGCGATGCACACGCTGGGTCGTCAATGTTAGGACGTTGGAGAGAAATACTGTACACACTAGAAGGAAGTTAATGTGTCCGTCAGGAAAAAAATTGTTATTTCTAATGTGCTTCCTGATTTGACGTTTCTGCCTTAGTAACCTGGCGGATCATTCATATTTCTAGGATAATAAGTTCTGTATCAAATGTACTTCTATGCACTTGATGGTTTTTAATAAAGTGTATTCATTTATTTTACATCAGAGGCGCCCTTGACCAAGGACAGACATTTCCAAGATCGTTCACACATTTTTTTTCGGTATTTCAATAGCAAATTGTGGATTGTCATGTAAAATAGGCTGACGTCATGGAGTTATCGTACCCCTCTATATTGTGTCGCCGATGAATATAATCATTTCGTCTGAAAACCATGTCTATCATACATCTTGGTTAAGGCCTGATCTCGTGGCTGTTCATGCCACGCCGCCTGATCCCCACTTTTTGTTGAGTCTGAATACACTCCTACGCTATGGAAGCGTAAGTAGTAGCAGGTGCTTCTGTTTTCCACCGGAGTCCCAACGCGAAGTTAATGCAGACTCCCCCGTCGGGCAATTTAAGAATAACAAAGTAGGTGCAGCGTAGATTAAGAGTGGGTTCAACGCAGATTCCGAGTAGGTTCAACGTAGGTTCCGAGTAGGTTTAACGTAGAACAGAGTAGGTTTAACGTAGATACAGAGTAGGTTTAACATAGGTACAGAGTTGGTTTAACATAGATACCGAGTAGGTTTAACGCAGATACAGAGTGGGTTTAACGTAGATACAGAGTGGGTTTAACGTAGATACAGAGTAGGTTTAACGCAGATACCGAGTAGGCTTAACGCAGATACCGAGTAGGTTTAACGTAGATACAGAGTAGGTGTAACGTAGATACAGAGTAGGTTAACGTAGATATAGAGTAGGTTAACGTAGATATAGAGTAGGTTAACGTAGATACAGAGTAGGTTTAACGTAGATACAGAGTAGGTTTGACGTAGATACAGAGTAGGTTTAACGTAGATACAGAGTAGGTTTAACGTAGATACCGAGTAGGTCTCTGCGCTAGTAATCATGTGGACTGTAATAACAAAATTTTCAGTCGAGCATTTTGGGGTGGGAGTGGGATGGCAGAGGTGTCTCGGGTCCTAAAAGAGCCCGACGAATCCCGGAAAGTCCCCCGAGATCCCCGGGTCCCCTCGTCTCAGCTTGTCTCGCTAACATACGCCTTAAATTATCAATGATGTGTTAGAGTTACCGAGTGGCTGAGCACCATTGTGAACACTTCCAAGTACTTATGTTCTATTGTTGTTGCTAACAACATCCACCGAGCATAGTCTCCCATTTTACCTCTCGGCAGGAAGGGTCCTAGGCAAGCGAACGTGCAAAAAGCACCGCATTCTCGCTATTCTTTCCAACACAATGGGCTCTTCTCGGGTCAGAGCGCCCACGGAGCATCGCCTCTCATTTTACCCCTCACCAGATTGTAGGCAAGGCAAGTGAATGTGCTAAAAAGCGCCTTCTTTTCGAACTTCATTCCAACCCCATCTTCTCTTCTCGTTTCAGTGCGATTGAAACTACCTTCCTACTCGTTGGTGTCATCGTGACCTCAATACTACAAATCATACCTTCTGATATCAAAACCATCATTGTTGACTTACTGTGACGTCAATACTATCATCCCTGCATATTTGTGCAGTCAGTATTATCATCCCTGTCTTATTATTCCTCTCCTCTTGTTGTCATCAGCTTGCAGTAACAACACAATACTACTCGCGGGAAGAATGCTCATGAAGAGAGGGAGGGAAGAGAGTCATTTCTATCGCCCGGGAGATGGAGGAGGGGAGTGTGGGAGTCGCTAGTGTTATAGCAGCCTGTGTTGTGGCGCTGTTGTCGCTGATACACGCCGGTATTTCCGGTTTGGCAGCCGCTTGGGACAGTCGGAGTGGAGGGGGAAACACGTGTCGCACTGCTGCTAAAACTGTTGCTGCAATTTTTGTTCATTATGCTGCTACTGTTGTTCTTTCCTGTTCTCTGTCACGCATTGATGATTTTATTTAACAAAACTATTCTATGTATTTGTCTACTGTCTTCCCAGTACCGTCATAAAGTTCAACAGAGCTCACTAGTAGCAGCTGCATCGTGTTGGATACAGGTTGTATAATTCCCCTGTCAAGGCAGGAATGCTTGTCCATTTTCTGCCTTTCTATTACGTAACAACTCTCGCTGTTCTCCAGGTCCTCATCATATGCACTACGCGACTCTTCAGTAAAGAGAACACGTTGTCGATTGATAAAACGTTCCTATTCTAGTACTTCATTTACCTTGCATTTCTTTCTCTCACCGTTGCTTCGTTACCTTTCTCCAAAGCTTATCTACTGTTTTGGTATGTAGTGTCGTTACATCACCGACGGTGTTGTTGTAGCCATCATCCAGTTAATGGCTGAGATTATAGCTACCTCTTCTCAGTTACTTGTTAATCAGCTACTTCACATTAACTGTTCCCTAATCACTCCGGAGTGGGGGTAACTGTTCGTACAGTCTCGAATCTATTGCTGTGTCTGAACTTCGCTCGCTGCTGGTAGGTAGTGATTTTCTAGCGAAAGGAGAGGAGGCGTTATGTCGAGTCTGCTCCCCTTTAAAGTTATTTCGTCGGGGAATCCCGCCAGAGGCACTGCAAGTGCGAGCTCTGCTTTTTTCCCTGTTGCTATTCGAAAAGTTCCGAGTACGATTGGTATTCGATCATGGCAATATGGCTTTACATGCTCTTTGAATAATCAGAATAAACGTAGTCTCGTAATATTACGCTCATCTTAAATAATGCCAGTTATGGTTATTATTGGGGAAGCGTGTGGGTATCCTTGGTCGAAGAATGCCTGCGTTACACAGTGACGTTGTTATTTCGGTGGAACGACAAGTGGCAAATATCATTCGAAAGAGTTTCGAACCTTGAATTCAATGAAGTCTTACGTTCATCCGTCTGTCTGTTTTTGTATGTCTGTCCGTTGTAATTATCAAATTGAAATGTCTTTGACTTCTAAAGTGATGAAGTAGTCATTACAAACGGTAATTTATCTGAAATTTCTTGTGGAGTACTACTACCACGTACAACTTTTTTTTCCGAATTCGGCTTAAAACAAATAATTTTCAATTCGCTTTCTGGAATCGCTAGCATTTTTACGGCTATGAAGTAATCATGACAATCAACCATCAATTGGAAGCTCTTGTAGAGTACTGCGATCTTCATTTATTTGACAGTTGGACGCGATTTTTAAACTATTCCTTATAAATAAAAAATACATACTTATACAGTGGATTTTTAAAATTAGTTTTCACATTGTTTGCAACATTTTGCGTTTATTTTTATTCGTTTCTTCCTCCTTCAGTTTCATAGCTAGCACTTAAACATCGTTCAAAAGCAGCTGGTCATTTGTATTCTCGTAAATTGTACAGTTTAATACATATCACATGATGAATACGGTAGTAATTAAAGTATTGAACACATTTTGTGATCACTTCAAGTCAGAAACCCTTACGGGGCATGTAAATTGTGATGCCATTGGTGAAAATTAACTGATAATCACCTACCAAGCGTCCAGAACAGATTGATTTGAAACTACAAAGCAGTCATTAATTACCCGTCAGAAACAAGTAACATGTGATGTTGGGAAACGCGATTAGAACCGCTGTGTTGGAAACTGTCTTGTTGCTCGACTGTGTGTGTGTAGAGGCAGTTTAGGGTGGCGGGGGTAACTGTCTTGTTGCTCGACTGTCTGTGTGTAGAGGCAGCTAAGAGGGACGGGTGCAACTGTCACTGTGATCTTTGTTTCTGTGCTCTTGAGTAAATATTCATCTAAAGCTGCAGGCAACTGGAACAGCTATACAATATTTCCTACAAAGTAGCAGCCGCTCATCGCCTAACCATTTCACTATTACAAGGGTTTACAAGTGTAGGAAGACAACAACAGGACTATTGGCCCAAACTAGGTTGTTTTTTGATGGCAAGAGGATTAGTTCTGAAGTAGAACGTCTAAGAGCTTCGTGTGCCATTTCTGTTTTTTTTATAGCAGCAAGAAAAGGAACGGTTGAGCTATTTATCGGCGATTTATGCATAACTTATCGTGCCGCGACTTAAACGTTTCGATTGTATTGCTGTTTACAACCTCCGCTGGAAGTTTGTTCCACTCTTCGACAACTCTATACGTGAAGAATTTGATCGTGATGTCGAGTGAGAAACGTTTCCCAACTATTTTGTATCCATTGTTCCTTGTCACTCCGTTTGTATCTAGAGTGAAAAGGCTTGCTCAGTCGACGTTTTCCTTACCCTTCATAATCTTCCACACTTCTATCATGTTGCCTCTGATTCGACGTTTCTCTAGCGGATAAAGATTGAGTTCACAAAGCCTGTCTTCGTACGCTTTATTCCGCAGCGAAGGGATGAGTTTGGTAGCTCTACGTTGAACCTTCTCAAGTGTAATAACGTCTTTTCTAAGGAATGGAGACCAAAATTGAACGGCATACTCGAGATGCGGTCAAACAAATGCATTAAATAACTTGAGCTTACTGTGTTGTTTTTTTTTACCAGATAGTGCGGGATTTCATACCTGGCATTTTGTTGTCTTTCTTGGCAGCGTCGTTACATTGCTTGCTGCTTTTCAAGTAGTTACT
>SDVV010004314.1:0-20324 GCA_016164225.1 Gammarus roeselii
CCCGCCTCTTAGATGACCCAAAAGGGTGAATCCTCTCCCTCGATTGGAGGATCTCCTTGAATTTCATGATCATGGCCCACCCACATCAGCATTGAGAGGCAGCTTGAGCGAGAGTTGACTCTACCACAGACTCTCTTGGCATCGGTGGTAGACTCTACACACTCCCTCGCCATAGGCACACACACTCTCCGGCCAGCGACTCTTAGACTCGACACACTCTGGGCAGCGACCGCAGACCTGGCACCCCATACCACTCCCTCGCTATAGGCACACACCTGACTCTACCACACGCCCGTCTTACGCGTGTTACATATCTTTGGCTGTTAATCACTTGTGTGACTTGTGTTTATACTCAGTATTCTATTGTTAGAATAACCTTTGCCTTGTTAAACTACAACAAAAAGACAAATATAAAACCAATGTGTCTTCATTCAACCCCGATTTGCCCAATTATCCAACTTGAAAACACTGTAACATAACAAATGATGGATACCTTTGGAACGTGTTCTCTCAGTCCGCCTCTATTGTCGTGTGATTTTTCTGATCAATCGAACGAACTTTAAAATAGGTGTATCAAATCAGACATTCAATAGTATTCCTACTAGAAACGTTATACAGTTACCCTACTTCACAGCTTAGTAGATCATCTTGAGAAAATAGAACGGAAAAGCAGTCTGGGTGACTACATGCCATCGGATCAAATGTGTAATGACTAAAGCGCCGAGATGCTCTATGATCGAGCCACGTGAACTTAGACCGCCAGGTGGCGCCAGGAGCGATGGAGCTGTTACGTCAGAACGGAAAAGCAGTCTGGGTGACTACATGCCATCGGATCAAGAGTATAATGACTAAAGCCTCGTGATGCTCTATGATCGAGCCACGTGAACTTAGACCGCCAGATGGCGCCAAGAGCGATGGAGCTGTGACGTCAGAACTATTCTAGATCAGCGAAACTTAGGTCGTGTTAAAAGTGTATAGGGACTAATGTACAACTACGCTCGTGGGTCAAATGGTCGGTGTTTCTATTGGGTCTCAGTCCTTATGGCTAGCTTATTACCACTGTGGCTGCAGGTATATTTTCCAGCGGGAGCCATCCCGGTCGCCAGTACTTCAATGGCTTCTACTGAGCCCTACAATTTCAAACATTGATGTTGCGTGTTGATATCGTCTTGAAGATACTCAGCGTTGTAGGATATAATCAGTCTTATATTTTTGTAGGTACGATCTAGTGATATGATGGTATTTCTGTCATGATTGCTCACCTTCTCAGATGACATGGAGTATGATAACATAGTACCGCACTCTTCAGCGCTCATTTAAAGTTTTCACCTTCTTGAACTTAAAATTTAGAGGAATCTTCCTCTACCCAGTTCCAATCTCTACCCCATCCCTCCAATTTCTCCATCCCAGCCTTCCATGGCATAATACGAATTCCAGGCTATTTTCACCCCGCCCACCATTTCCAATTATGTAATTCAAGATTCTCCGAAGCTGGAATTCCAAGAAGCGCACTAAAATAGAAGCAAAAAACCCTACATTTAGAGACGCGTACATGATGACTTTATTCATTGATATGTGAATAGTGATTTCACCAACGCTGAGCGACTGTAATATCCCAAAGATTGATCGCGTATTTATCAGTTAAGAATTGTTTAACACCATGGATACAAGTACTGTTGACATCACTACCTGATGATAGAATTGGAAAATGGAATGTAGTATATGCTTAACTTGGACAAATTGTTATATAGAAACTACCCTACCTCTACATCCTCATTAGAAGTTCATAACCCAATGAATAAGATCGTTACAGCTCAGCTATGACATTCCGTTAAAGGTGTACAACCCAAACAATCAAGATTGTTACACTCTATAGCGATGATATCCTGCTTAAGGCGTACAACCCGAAAAATTCTCTTGTTATAAACCAGCACGAACTTTTTTTCACGGTGTTAACCCGTATTAAAAACGTTGTTATGCTTCTGCTACGGGACATTCCCGTGTAAGGTGTACAGTCTTCAGGATTGGCTAGTGGCCGCCCTTCCGCCAGGAGGCGATCTCTCAATTACCCCGCAGCGCAGGAGCTGCCGCAGTGTGGTGTGCCGGCTATAAATTTATCTTTATACAGGAGTTGACGCAAATTCCTGCTGAAATATGGCAAGTACATGCAGATCGGCCGAGATTTATCCACTGAAGCGGCACCAGAAAGCTGAGCAGAGGATGGCGAGGGAGGAAGAGCAGGGAAGGGTTTTGGAAGAGAGCAAATCCGTGCAGAGGATCTGAAGAAAATCATGGAAGTGTGTATCACGTTCTGTCAAATCAATTCAACTTAGTTTTGGTGTTCATATTATTGAAGACCGATGGACTTTAATACTGGCTCATTGTATACTGCGTTACACACTCAAACATGCTTTGCTAAATGTATGCGACATGTTTGTCGGCTTATTTAAAATGTTACTGTCGTCACATTTGCGCGTGTTTACGGAGAGACGAATCCAAGAGTTCATCGCAATTTTTTATCTGCAGTGGAAAAAAGAGCAGCTGATAATGGTACGGAATGACGCAGCATAATGCGACTGCTTGATCGTCTCACATCAGTGGAAACGATAATATGTTTCTCCAGATTGCTTGTCCATCTTATATAGTGTAAAAGTTACTAAATATTTCATATAGATATTCGTTTTTATCATTTTCCAATCATGGCTCGTTAAATGTTGTTTCTGCTACAAATTTTTCCTTGCACCAAAGAGCGCTTCTCTTACGAAAGCTCCAGTGAAGAAACGACACTTTTCTTCCAAATTTTTACTTGAAAGTGCTAGTTGTATTCTGGTTGATGCCTAGTGTGGCCTAGCCCAGCATGCCCCAAGTTACGTTATATTCCCTGGCACTATGGTACTGTTAATAGTGCCTAGTGTGCCTAGTGTGGCCCAGCTTAGCATGCCCCAGCAACGTTACATTCTCTATCACTATGGTACTGTTCCTAGTGCCTAGTGTGCCTAGTGTGGTCTAGCCCAGCATGACCCAGCAACGTTATATTGCCTAGCATTATGGTACTGTTCCTAGTGCCTAGTGTGGCCTAGCCAAGCATGTCCAAGCAAAGTTATATTCCCTTGCACTATGGTACTGTTCCTAGTGCCTAGTGTGCCTAGTGTGGCCTAGCCCAGCATGCTCAAGCAACAGTATATTCCCTAGCACTATGATACAGTTCCTAGTGCATTGTGTGCCTAGTGTGGCCTAGCCAAGCATGCCCCAGCAACGTTATATTCCCTAGCACTATGATACAGTTCCTAGTGCATAGTGTGCCTAGTGTGGCCTAGCCCAGCATGCCCCAGCAACGTTATATTCCCCAGCACTACGGTACTGTTCACGCTTTGTTCTTTGCAGGGGCATCAACCGTTTGTTTTATGGGCTTTGTACGTGAGCCTGCTATGCAATCCCCGCTGGGTTTGTTGTAAAGCCCAAAGGGATTTATGGGCCTTCAGTGATAGCAAGCGAGGGTATGGTCTCGGAACACGTGACTACTCCCGATGGTTCATTGTTAGTATTTGCAAATGAATATTTTTTATCCCATGGGCCTTTGACTCGTTTCCAGATTTTTTGGTAAATCTTTTTAGATTTTTTACAGCTTATCAGTTCAGCAGGTATGTAGATACGCATGCGATTCACTTTTATTTGCACGTATTCTCAGTGGTTTTGTGATCTTCTTCATCCTCAGCCTAAATTTATCTGAACGATCAAAGAATTATCAAAGATTTTTATAGGCAACTGGGGTACAACGTTCATCATTATCGTGGTATATTTCAAACTTACATGATTTTAAGCAATTAATAACAATATTTTTAACCATTTTGTCCGTTCGGCTCAGTATTTAATCTACATTGAACTGCGGGGCCTCTTGAACTGTCGTAAGCAGACCAGAAAATTCTTTTCAAATTCAAGATTATATTTTAAATTTGGCTGGGGAATTTTTAGAATATTACTTCATTGTTTTTTACGTTGAATCAATTGTTATACTGTGTGGAATTACATGAATTTATTTATGCTTTATTGAGTTAAATAATAATTGTATTTTAGCATCACAATTTTGGATCTTTTTAAATCAGCGTGTGTGGCTCATACGAGTGCTATTACTACCAATTCGCTCGTGGATCTACATATCCGTAGGGTCATATTCGATAGATTTGTTACATTTTGGCAGACATTGATCACTTCAGACCACAAGAATTGAGCTTTTCTCAGATTAATTTGCTTGTTCAATGAGATACCAACAAATCATCGTTAATATGAGAAGTACGCAACATACTGTCTTGTTTGCCCTTATGGTTAATAATATGTAAACACTGTATGAATTTTTTTGCAACAAATATCCTCTTCGTCAGGAAGTCTTCTCCCTTGTTCGATCGTTCGAATCTGAGTAAAGTTCACGAAGAATTGTTGTGTTTATATTATGTATTCACCTCTCTCTTCCCTCACCCTCCAGCCCCTACCCTCTGATCAAACACCCCCGCTGCATCTTTTGACTCTCCCGCTCGTATGCTGCCGTGCCAAACTTGTGAGTTACTGAGCTTGCATATGCGGTTGGTTGGAGGGGCCGTCGGTAAAAGATGACAGGACAAGGGCTGGAATCAGGTTAGGATGGTAATCAGATAGGGGGACGTCACATGGAGGGACGGGGGGGAGGGACGAAGGTTTCCGAGGGGGGATGAGGGGACGAGTGTTGATCGGCTGAAGGGGTTAATGATATGGTAATATGTGTGTCGGTCACTTCGGTGATAACTGAAGGAGATGTAACTAAGGACTGCAATTGTTCGCTCTTCTGTTAAGTTCAAGAAGAAAATCATCACAGTAAAAGTTTCAAACTTTTGTATTCTCCTATTCGGCCCCTCATTGTTGCCTTTGCAATGCAGCATATACATGTAGAAAAATTAATATTCCATAGTTGTATGTTTTCTTTGCAATACTAGTTGTTGGTTCACCAGCGCCGGCAAAGATAGTCGAAAAAGATATGGCAGTTTCGCCGTCCGGTTGTCTCCGCCTCGGAGTCGTGCCACCGCAAAGTCGACTCTGCCACGGGGACGTGTGAGTGACGGAGACCGTGAAGTCGCACGTGAAGTCTCCACTTCAGAGACGCTTTCTATGCTGAATTGTCTCGTTTACTCTCGCGTCTCCTCTGCGGAGTGGTCTCCGCATTGTCTGCCTCCCATCGTTGTCCGAATAATGAGTCTGAGGGCCTGACACTAATGGTCTGTCGGTCTGAGGAGGGCCTGATGGCAGCAGACGATGGCTGGAAGGTAAACGACCTGCAGGCATTACCATACAGTCTCCCTTCACTGGAGGGAGAGATGCCAGTTTGAGGGGCTTACTAACGCGATGACACAAGGTATTGTGGTATTATTTGAGGGAGTCAGACTTCTTGTGGCAATCGGGGTTGTTTTAGCTGGAGAGAGGGGTAGGAGTTGGAGGAACTTACTAACGCGATGACACAAGGTATTGTGGTGTGATTTGAGGGAGTCAGACTTTTTGTGGCAATCAGGGTTGTTTTAGCTGGAGGGAGGGGTAGGAGTTGGAGGGGCTTACTAACGCGATGACACAAGGTATTGTCTTGTGACTTGAAGTAGCTTATGTTTTTGGCGGGTGTCAGGTTTCCTTAATCCAGATACACCGAAGAACGGGTACACCGAACAAAATAAATTTGCGTTTTGGTGAAGAAAATTAAGCACATGCTCTTGTTTAGACACTCGTTGTTGATCAGTGCTAAGCACATGCTCTAATTGAAACACTCACTGTTGATCAATGCTAAGCACATGCTCCTACTTAGACACTTTGTTGATCAGTGCTAAGCACATGCTCTAATTGAAACACTCACTGTTGATCAATGCTAAGCACATGCTCCTACTTAGACACTTTGTTGACTAGTGCTAAGCACATGCTCTAATTGAAACACTCTCTGTTGATCAGTGCTAAGCACATGCTCTAATTGAAACACTCTCTGTTGATCAGTGCTAAGCACATGCTCGAATTGAAACACTCTCTGTTGATCAGTGCTAAGCACATGCTCTTATTTAGACACTCTTTGTTGACCAGTGCTAAGCACATGTTCTAAGTGTAACCCTCGCTGTTGATCAGTGCTAAGCACATGCTCTAATTGAAACACTCTGTTGATCAGTGCTAAGCACACGCTCTACTTAGACACTCTTTGTTGATCAGTGCTAAGCACATGCTCTAATTGAAACACTCTCTGTTGATCAGTGCTAAGCACGCGCTCGAATTGTAACACTCTCTGTTGATCAGTGCTAAGCACATGCTCTAATTGTAACACTCTCTGTTGATTAGTGCTAAGCACATGTTCGTATTTAGCAACTCTTTGTTGATCAGTTCCAAGCACATGCTCTAATTAAAACACTCTCTGTTGATCAGTGCTAAGCACATGCTCCTACTTAGACACTCGTTGTTGATCAGTGCTAAGCACATGCTCTAATTGAAACACTCTGTTGATCAGTGCTAAGCACATGCTCCTACTTAGACACTCTTTGTTGATCAGTGCTAAGCACATGCTCTAATTGAAACACTCTCTGTTGATCAGTGCTAAGCACATGCTCCTACTTAGACACTCGTTGTTGATCAGTGCTAAGCACATGCTCTAATTGAAACACTCTCTGTTGATCAGTGCTAAGCACATGCTCTAATTGAAACATTCTCTGTTGATCAGTGCTAAGCACATGCTCTTATTTAGACGCTCTTTGTTCATCAGTGCTAAACACATGCTCTAATTGAAACACTCTCTGTTGATCAGTGCTATCCACGTGCCCTTATTTAGACACTATTTGTTGATCAGTGCCAAGCACATGCTCTAATTGAAACACTCACTGTTGATTAGTGCTAAGCATATGCTGTAATTTAAACACTTATAGTTGATCAGTGTTAATTACATGCTCATATTTAAAACCTTTTTGTTGATCAGTGCTAAGCACATGCTCTTATTTAAACACTTTTTGTTGATCAGTGCTAAGCGCATACTCTTATTTAAACATTTTTTGTTAATCAGGGCTAAGCACCTGCTTTTATTTAAACACGTCTTGTTGATTAGTGCTTAAGACATGCTCTTATTTAAAAAAATTTGTTGATCAGTGCTAAGCACCTGCTTTTATTTAAACACCTTTTGTTGATCCGTGCTAAGCACTTGCTTTTATTTACACAATTTTTGTTGATCAGTGCTAAGCACCTGCTTTTATTTACATACTTTTTGTTGATCACTGCTGAGCACATTTTCCACACTGTTTGCATATATTTTTCAAACGTGTGGTACATATGATGATTAAATTTCCTTTTGAGAGTACCTTATATTCCTGAAGGCAACAATGAGTCCTGGGACGAATATTCATTTATTTTTGCTACATCAAAAACCCCTATTATTCACAGTCGACTACCCTGTTTTTTTGCGATAAAAAATTCAGTTAACAGTACTGGGTGAACGAAAAAACATATTTTCCTGACAATCATACATGAAACATATCTAGTTCCAAAAATATCACGCGTATTCAAATTCCAGCTCCAAGAGATTAAAGTTCTTAAAAAATTATACTATTGACATGTTCGTGCCTAAAATATGAAATAAAATTCGGAAGTAAAATCAAGAAAAAACATTTATACAAATTATGGCAGTCACAATGTATTAATTCAGCAGAGTTTCACACAGTAATTGTATGTAAACCGCAAAAAAAGAAGAAAAAAATTGAGTTTTTTTACCATGAATCGAAAACAAAACAATGTTTCGTGACTCAGTCTCCATTTGCATTTACGGTTTATAAAATACAGGGTGGGCCCCAACAATATAGACATTTTAAAATGGCTCCACATTTTTTTGTATGAGAAATAAAAACTTCAAACAAAACTCATTCGAAGAAATAGTCTAGTTTCCTTTTCACGTACAGTTATACTTTAAAATGCCCTCCGACAGCTGCAGTACACTCCTCAATACGACGGTCAAAACTCGCGACGACTTTCCCAATATTTCACTGTTGTTCACGGCGATGACTTCACTCACAATTTTTATTTTAGTTCATCAAGAGATGGAGGCTTTGATCTAAATACGCGGTTCTCGAAGTATCACCATAGGAAGTAGTCGAGCAAAGAAAGGTCAGGCGTTTTCGGTGGCCATGCTTTTGAACTCACTCTTGTGTGAAATGAAATTGTCTGAAATTCGAGCGGTCAACCAGTGGTATCTTTTAAGGTGAGCGCCGGGGCTCCATCTTCGTCTAAAAATATTTCTCAGCATCTCAATGTACCTCTCAGTTGTAATTGTGAGTACCAGTTTCAGCCTCTCATAGGAGAACGGGGCATTAATTTTCGCTGCATTATTAGTCCACAACACACGGTTTGGTGGATGCAATTGTTTAACAACATTGAACGCGGCGTCTCTGGGCTAACACTTCCGGTACTTCTGTTCATTGGTACGGCATTGGAGTCAGTATGGCATTCATCGCTGAATGTAATTTCATCAAAGTCGATGTCACCGTATTCAACCATTCCTTCAGTTTTCAGGCAGAACTAAAGCCTTTTCACGAAGTCCTCGAGTTGTGTATTAAGAAGCGTATTGAGTAGTGTATTGAAAAGTGTATTGAAAAGTGTATTGAGAAGTGTATCGAAAAGTGTATTGCGAAGTGTATTGAGTAGAGTTTTGAGAAGTGTATTGAGAAGTGTATTGAGAAGTGTATTAAAAAGTATATTGAAAAGTGTATTGAAAAGTGTATTGAGAAGTGTATTGAAAAGTGTATTGAAAAGTATATTGCGAAGTGTATTGACAAGTGTATTGAAAAGTGTATTGAGAAGTGTATTGAGAAGTGTATTGAGAAGTGTATTGAGAAGAATATTGAGAAGTGTATCGAAAAGTGTATTAAGTAGTGTATTGAAAAGTGTATTGAGAAGTGTATTGAGTAGTGTATTGAGAAATGTATTGAGAAGTGTTTAAAGTATTGTATTGAAATGTATATTGAGAAGTGTATTGAGTAGTGTATTGAGAAGTGTATTGAAAGGTGTATTGAGGAGTGTATTGAGAAGTGTATTGAGAAGTGTATTGAGAAGTGTGCTGAGTAGTGTAGTGAGAAGTGCATTGAGAAGTGTATTGAGAAGTTTATTGCGAAGTGTATTGAGAAGTGCATCGATAAGTGCATTGATAAGTGTATTGGGAAGTGTATTGAGAAGTGTATTGAGAATTGTGTTGAGAAGTATATCGAGTAGTGTACTGAGAAGTGTATTGAGTAGTGTATTGAGAAGGATACTGACAAGTGTATTGAGAAGTGCATTGAGAAGTGTATTGAGTAGTGTATTGAAAAGTGTATTGAGAAGTGAATTGAGAAGTGAATTGAGAAGTGTATTGAATAGTGCATTGAGTAGTGTATTGAGAAGTACATCGAGTAGTGTACTGAGAAGTGTATTGAGTAGTGTATTGAGAAGGATACTGACAAGTGTATTGAGAAGTGTATCGAGAAGTGTATTGAGAAGTCTATTGAAAAGCTTATTGAGAAATGTATCAGGAAGTGTATTGAGAAGCTTATAATAGATACAGATACAGTCACCAGGCCGAATCCCCCAGAAAGGGGGGTGCCCGACGGTAAGGCACCTCGTACGCTCACACTCACACAACTTAGCCCTTTTGTGCTAAAGGGTCCGGTCGGTACCCCCGCAACACACACTACCAACGACTATCCCGACAACGTGATGCTAAAGGCGGGAAAGCACATCAGAACATCGTCAAAAATTACTCACGCTATCCATCCACTCAAACTTCGGTCTACCTCTAGGCATGCGACCACTCGTCTCCGCCTCCATCACATTTTCTACCAATCTCCCTTCATCCATCCTCAACATGTGCCGAACCTTTTCAGAACACGCGATTCTATTCGGTCCTCCGATTTCTTCACCATCCCCGTTCTGATTCAAACCACGTCGTTAGTGAACCTGTCTCTCAGCTACGCTCCAGCCATGCTCCTCTAACATTTCATCTCAAAAACATTCAACCTTCTTATCTCCTCTGCTCTCATCTTCCAAGTCTCAGCTCCGTATAGTACAGTTGGGACCACTACACCCTCGTACAGCCCTCTCTTTGCTTCCATATCCAACGTCCGGCAGCTCGTTACACTCTTCAGTGCACCAAGCACTTTACACCCCGCCTTCACTCGCGACTTCACCTCAGTTTCCTCTAGTTCAGTCTTCTTTACACGTGAGCCCAGATACTTGGAACACTGAACTTCTTCCACCAACTCTCTATTTAGGAGGATACTAATTCTGCTCACATCAACGGTCCTTGAGCATCTCATTACTTTACTTTCACCCACATTCACTCAAAGCTTCTTCCTCTCACACACTACCAAACTCGGACACCAGCCTACGTAGCTTCTCCGCTGAATCCGCCATCAGCGCGGTATCATCCGCAAACAGCAACTGGCTCAACTGCCAACTCCACCCATTCGCTTCCAACAGCTTCAAGCCACGACCCAGCACACTCGTTTTCACCTCCCTGACCATTCCATCCACTTAGAGGCTGAAAAGCCAGGGAGACATCAATTAGCCTTTTCTCAGACCCACTTTCACTGTGAACCAATCACTCACCAAACAATCACTCGGTAGTGTATCGAGAAGGGTATATTGCAGCTGACGGCCATCATTAATTTTAAGTAAATATAAAACTAATTTTTATTCATTTTCGAATGCGTTTGTTTCAATTTCCGTTCGCTCTTACAAATGAGTTGTAACAATTTTAAAATTCATAAGTTTTTGCCGCCCACCCTGTATTCTATAAACGGAAATGCTAATGAAAACTGTGTCATGAAGCATAGATCAATACATTTTATTATTATCATCGTTATTATATTTTTCCGAGTAATGATGAAGAACTCATGTTTTCCTTGTTTTTGCAATTTACATATGAATACTGTGTGAAACACTTGTGAAATATCCCTTTGTGTCTGTCAAATTTACTATGAGAAACATTATTCTTGTTTTTTCTTTCAAAATATATTTCATATTTTACAAGCTGGACATGTCTGACGAATGATTATTTAAGAATTAGAATTCTTTGGAGTTGGGGTTCGAAATACACAGGATATTTTCCGAAGGTGATATGTTGTATGTATTTATTAATGTTTGGAAAATAGTTTTTTCCTGAGAATTTAATGTCGGAAGATATGTGATATTTCAAGAATTGGACAAACAATTCTTTCGTCTTCAACGGAAACCATTTCGACCGTAAGGATTTTTATTTATTTCCTGCTGAAGCAGCAGCGAAGGAAAGGTGGAGTGGAGGGTTGGGGGCAGAGTTCCCGCCTCCGCGTTTCTCCGTTGCCATTGATTTCTATATTTATTTGACCTCTCTCCGACTTGTCACTCGATATGCCAGGGAGGTGCTGGATTTCACCTTCCACTCCGCCTTCGGAACACATGATTCCGGCTTGGAATGGGGATGGGCACAGTGAGGTGGGGGTGAGAAGGGTGAAGGGGATGGAGAAGAGGGCTGTATAGTGAACGGGCAGGATGTCTGCAAGCGTACTTACTTTAGAAGATAGACAACGAACGCAATGAAGACGACAAGTTGATACACGTAACAAAAAACATCGTAGAAAACAATTTCAATGCGATGAACCACGATGTTTTTGAGGAGCGTCATCTCGCTGCATAGAATTTACTGTGATTTGAAAATAATTGTTCAAACTCTGAAAATTTATTGGCGCCTGCTGACGCACTGAAACTCCAACCCTCTGAACTCAATGCTCTAACACAGAAGCAATGAACGATGAATTATTAGGGCTTATTTTGTGGGTTGTTGATGCGTTGTTAATGCACTGTTTGCTCGATTAGGTATAAATAAATCATATTACAATTTAGAGTGTTATTTAATTTGAGGCTTGGTAAGGAAAATGCTTGTAATGCTATTTTATGCAAGCCCGTTGTTTACGATTGACTTTTCTAGCAATTTCAGTTAGCGCAGTTTTTCACCAATATTAACATTACATTACCACAGACAGAGGTTTCGAATAAATAAAATATTTGTCCAAGATATTAGTACTTTGAGTGGTTACGATATGTAACTGAATTTAAGTCGTGTGCTTGTTTTGTGTCCGTATTGGGTGGTCATTCACGAATGTGCTGTTTACATCATTAACTCAATAGGGACTGTTTTACGTAAAAATGCATGTAAGCTTACCGGATTTAATGCACATTTACATCGCCTAAAATGTATATAGAAATAATACGTTTGGCTTACAAATATCACTAAAAAATGCATCCTGTGCTGGAAAAATAAAGACACATAAACACTGCTGTTTGTTGTCATCAATGAATGCACCTTGGACCATATGAAGCTGGTCTTAATAAGTCACAGATCCCACGATATCTTACAAAAAATCGCTTCGAGGTCACTGCTATATAAATGGTGCATAATATAACAGTGTTGTTCAAAATCCTGAACAAATTTATATTTCCGTACAATGTACGTTGAAGTGCAGGTTTCCTCTGGAAATGACAATACGACTCCCAACAATCAGTCATGGGACGAATTTTTCCACAGTTATTTTAACGGTGTAGAAAAATAACTTTAAAACAAAGCAAGATGGGGAAGCGAATGATAACTTTTATTTCCGTCTTTTCGATTGCATATATGGAATGAAAATAAATATGCGGGCCAAAGTTGTTTTAGTCTGACTGTTCTACACAATATACGCCTGAATTAACCGTACTACGTGACATTTGGATAACTCAGTGTCATTGACTCTATAGTGAGTTATTAACATTACCTCGGAGTACAGTAACAAGGAATTTCTAAAGGGTGTAATGCGAAAAATTAATTTTATCTCCATAGGCTGTTAGCTTCTGCTACTTCGTCAGTAAATGAGCGTATCAAATTACGAATAAATTTTTGTAAAGAAAGAAAATCTGAATTTTGCCACCAGCTGGTAAACCCACAATGTTTAGGAACCAATAAATGAAGGACTACTCGTGCCTCTTATAATCATTCGTTTAGTTATAATCTCCCAGTCTAACCAGAAGCAGTTCACTGATAAATCTCATCGAAGTTTCCTTCGAAAAGAAATGTCCACTTAGTGTCTTGTCCCATTTCGCTGTCTATCAATTAGTTGTCTAACTAGTGTCCAGTGGAACACGCCTTAGCACTCCGCTGGGGCCGTCAGGGTTCTGCACCACACGCTTGGGGGGGGGGGTAGGGAGGGGGGTCTGTGAGGCAGTAGCACACCGCGTGTGAGGGGACAGGGCACAGTTCCTCTTCATTGCAATCTACTTTTGTGCATAGCGACCTTTCAACTTTGATCGAACTTACGTATTTGTTAAGGAAGCTCATCAATTTGAGTGGGTTCCCCACAGCTCCAGATCTGCTATGCAGGACTCATGCGACCTGGTATCATAGGAACACAGGTGAACTAAGTCAAAGACAGGTTGCGTAAGCATTATAGGAGCGTTTTCAAAATGCACAATCTTCTCGGATCGCGGTAGCTCCTATAACCCCACGGGTAGTTGGCGCATATCTTTGTCTGTATCACGTTATATTTTTTGCAGTATTTATAAAACGAAGCCATTCTTTATCTCCGCAGCAGCTGGTCCAGGCTGTGTGACGTTTTCCCCCGGCTGCAGCTGGTCCAGGCTCTGTAATGTTTCTCTCTTTGGTTGACGAATACTAGTACTGGAGTAAATATGGCACCGTTTAATTCCATTTCCTCTTCACTTCTTTTCATACTAACAATTTGAAGAAAATAATTTATATTTGATTGTTGGTTCATTATCTACTCATCTTCCAAAATATACGTAATTCTGTTGCGATATGAATGTTTAAGCTGGATGTGATCATTTGTTTATATATATGTACTTCAACATCCATGCGATAGCTCGTGCTGAGGCTCCGGTGGTGATAAACCCCAAATCACATCAAAATTCAACCATTCAAAATGTAAATGATGTAAACTGTGGTGAAGCCTTTTTCAAAAATTGCTCAACCCTGGTTTCTTGACACTTAGATGAACATTTAGTTTAGGTAGGTCAGTCGAGAACCCTATTGAAGAGATGAAGATTTTTGCTCACTTAGCAGCATCATCCGCTTGTACATCGTCGATGATGATGATTAGATTGGATAATGTGTTAATGAAATTGTTAATGAGGGAAAAAAAGATATAAAGGTAAACACTGAGATATTTTTACGAAATTATGTTCATTTGCTGTAGACAATAGGCTACCTTTCCGCTCTGAATTGGCCCGCGTCGTGCATGCAACGCACACTCGCTTTGAATTGGCCCACGTCGTGCATGCAACACCCACTCGCTCTGAATTGGCCCACGTTGTGCCCGCAACACCCACTCGCTCTGAATTGGCCCACGTTGTGCCCGCAACACCCACTCGCTCTGAATTGGCCCACGTCGTGCATGCAACGCCCACTCGCTCTGAATTGGCCCACGTTGTGCATGCAACGCCCTCTCGCTCTGAATTGGTCCACGTCGTGCATGCAACACCCACTCGCTCTGAATTGGCCCACCTCGTGCATGCAACGCCCTCTCTCACTCTGAATTGATCCACGTCGTGCATGCAACACCCTCTCGCTCTGAATTGGCCCACGTTGTGCCCGCAACACCCACTCGCTCTGAATTGGCCCACGTTGTGTTCGCAACACCCACTCGCTCTTAATTGGCCCACGTTGTGCCCGCAACACCCACTCGCTCTGAATTATCTCGTGTCGTGTCCGCAACGCCCACTCGCTCTGAAGTGGCCCACGTCGTGCCCGCAACGCCCACTCGTATTGAATAGGCCCACGTCGTGCCCGCAACGCCTACTCGCTCTGAATTGGCCCACGTCGTGCCCGCAACGCCCACTTGCTTTGAATAGGCCTACGTCGTGCCAGGAACGCCCACTCGCTCTGATTTGACCCACGTCGTTCTTGCAAGGCCGACTCGCTCTGAATTGGCCCACGTCGAGCCCGCAACGCCCATTCGCTTTGAATTGGCCCACGTCGTGCCCGCAATAGCCAGTCGCTCTAAATTGGCTCACGTCGTGCCCGCAACACCCACTCGCTCTGAATTGGCCCACGTCGTGCCCGCAACGCCCACTCGCTATTCGTGCAGAAATGATTTCTACCTCCTTGTTACACCGACACGCAGATCAGCCCGCGCGTGATGCAGCGTCAGTCACAGTCTTTGTGCGGCAGACGTGCGGTGTAAACACCTCCGTCCATCTGCTGGTCCCTGCTTGTTTACGATGCAAACCAGTGCAGGGTAAACCCTGCACCCATCATTAGTTGGTCTACTGCTGGCCTCGCCCTCTGTATACCTTCAGCTGGTCTTCGTAGGACGTAACTTATTACCAGAGGCAAAATTTACGCAAGTAGTTTCCTTGCTCTTCCGAAATACAAGAAAGGTTCCTCATGCGCACCTCCGCCTGCGTCTGGAATTTGAATTCGTGTCCCGAGTTGACTCTACGAATATGTACTGTGTTTTGTGATGTAGCTGTTATTTAAAGGTATACTATACTGTGTATAATGTCGTAGCTGCTATTTTAAGGCATATTATACTGTGTATTCTAATGTAGCTGTTATTTAAAGGTATACTATACTGTGTATTCTAATGTAGCTGTTATTTAAAGGTATACTATACTGTGTAATCTAATGTAGCTGTTATTTAAAGGTATACTATACTGTGTATTCTAATGTAGCTGTTATTTAAAGGTATACTATACTGTATTCTAATGTAGCTATTATTTAAAGGTATACTATACTGTGTATTCTGATGTAGCTGTTATTTAAAGGTAAACTATACTGTGTATTCTAATGTAGCTGATATTTAAAGGTATACTATACTATGGATTCTAATGTAGCTGTTTTTCTCATGCAGACATAGTATATTATTTGTTGTGACTTTTTTACAATACAGGCTTTGGTTTGAATGTGCTGCCCGACATACTTTCGGCTCCTAAAATGGTCCAACGGTTGTGTATGGTGTTATCTCCATTTACTTCAATAAACTACAACCACTCAAATAAATGAAACTGTATTCTTCGTTTGCTTTCCCACTTCATACCCTTTCTTTTCCGAGATAACAATTTGAGCATCAGACCACTCACCCGACTCTTCCCTCACTCTATACACACTCCCAAAGCCCCCTTGCCCACCTAAGCCTCTCTCCCAACCTCTCGGGAGGTGTGAGGTGTTTTGAGGTGCTGAGTGCACCTTGGCTTTACTGCTCAGCTAACTGCCACTCTGGGCCTGGGAGGCAGGTAATGACTGAGGGACGCAGAGGTGGGGAGGTTGGGGCTGGTTAGTGGTGGGAGGTTTGGACGAGAGGACAGGTAGTAGAAGTAGAGGACTGAAGGGTGTGGGAGTAAAAACAGACGAGACAAGACTTTAGGAGTAAAAATAGAGAACAGAATGGTCTAGGAGGGTAGATGATGATAAGGGAAACAATATAATTTTTACATGATTTTTTTGATTTAATTTCCCCAATGATATTGACTTGAGATCCGTTTGCAATTTTTCTCACAAACTAGATCTCTTATTAATTGGTCTCCTCAGATTTTTGTATCTCGGGCGTTAGTTTTAACGTGCTATCACCGACAGCTTCATCAATACGAAAAAAGCAATAGGAGGGTAAACTGAAGATACGTTTTGTGGAAATGAACATCAATGTTGTACTTTTATCACATCAAGTTATGGCAAGATAGTTCTAAGCAGATGTACTCAAATATTGTAAACAAAATGTAAAAACTTGAGTTTACACCAAATTAGCTGAACTTACTTAACCATTGTATTCATCTCGTGTTTGCTACTTCATGCATTGATATTTGCCCTTCCCGCAGCACCTTGCTTTTCCTTTTTTTAGAACGTTCCCTGCTTTGTTGAGTTCGTTATTCCCTCTCCAAACCCCGCCCTCCCATCGTCCTCGTAAAGCAAGACAATGACTGGCAAAAGTCACTCGTCCACCCTCAGCCATTATCCCCTTCTCCTATTCTCTCACCCCTCCCCCTTGTTTCCCACTAAAGAACTTCCTCCCCACTTCCACCCCCTCTTCCTAGGGAGAGTTGACGGGGGACGCAAGGTGTCAGCATAACAAAGCGATGTGGCAAGGAAGAGAAGGGGAGGGTGTTGAGGAGGAGGGTGAGGAGGGTGGTGGGGAGGAAGAGTTGGGTGTTTTATTCAAATAAAGCCTGTATGTATTTTCAGGAATTCAACATGAAAATGTTGTTCTTCGATCTGAAACAAACATTAAAAATTAAGCTTATTTTATCAATTAGGAATTAGTTGCATTTCTAGCATTACCGTTTTGTGTGTCAAATTTGACTACAATAATACATGGCTACAATAATACATGGCTACAATAATACATGGCTACATTAATACATGGCTACAATAATACATGGCTACAATAATACATAGCTACAATAATACATGGCTACAATAATACATGACTACAATAATACATAGCTACAATAATACATGGCTATAATAATACATGGCTACAATAATACATGGCTACAATAATACATGGCTACAATAATACATGGCTACAATAATACATGGCTACAATAATACATGGCTACAATAATGCATGGCTACAATAATACATGGCTACAATAATGCATGGCTGCAATAATACATGGCTACAATAATGCATGACTACAATAATACATGGCTACAATAATACATAGCTACAATAATACATGGCTACAATAATACGTGGCTACAATAATACATGGCTACAATAATACATGGCTACAATAATACATGGCTACAATAATATTTGGCTACAATAATACATGGCTACAATAATACTTGGCTACAATAATACGTGGCTACAATAATACATGGCTACAATAATACATGGCTACAATAATACATGGCTACAATAATATTTGGCTACAATAATACATGGCTACAATAATACTTGGCTACAATAATACGTGGCTACAATAATACATGGCTACAATAATACATGGCTACAATAATACATGGCTACAATAATATTTGGCTACAATAATACATGGCTACAATAATACTTGGCTACAATAATACGTGGCTACAATAATACATGGCTACAATAATACATGGCTACAATAATACATGGCTACAATAATATTTGGCTACAATAATACATGGCTACAATAATACTTGGCTACAATAATACATGGCTACAATAATACATGGCTACAATAATGCATGACTACAATAATACATGGCTACAATAATAAATGGCTACAATAATACTTGGCTACAATAATAAGCAGTGCAAAATGGGTGACAGTAATTCGTGATGAATTTAATTAGACATTTAATGTTTGATCGGACATGCATGATATCAGTCTCAGTTCCTAAGTGAGTGTTCCAATTGACCATTGAACTCATCATATTGAACAGCATATTTCATTCTCAGTTCCGAAGTGAGTGTTCCAATTGACCATTGAACTCATCATACTGAACAGCATATTTCATTCTCAGTTCCGAAGTGAGTGTTCCAATTGACCATTGAACTCATCATACTGAACAGCATATTTCACTCTCAGTTCCGAAGTGAGTGCTCCAATGGACCATTGAACTTATCATATTGAACAGCATGTACAAATAACGTGATAAACTCCAATAATATTTACTTGACAGCACCACCGGCAATGGACATCGATGATAACTCTGAAGTTACAGGTTTAACCTTAACCAAGGTTGTAGTATGTTTCTAACAATGTTAGACTCATACAAACTGATATCATATAATGCAGGGACAGTAAATTTCTCCGGTATGTGCCCCGTTAGCTAAAGATAAGATGGATTTTCAATAAGAGTAATTCATCACAATGATATAACCTAATTATAATATGACAGTTGTTATTTTAATTGATTGCAATGTACTATGATCATTGTTTATTTATTTTTAAACGCTTTTTATATTGAAAGATAACTTCTGATGTATGCATAACAAGTACATACGTTGTGTTCCACAGAATATTCTAAATGATACCTAACGAAGTCAACAGAATGGTATAATTGATAATTGGACTTCGAGGCTTACGTGTACGAAATTTAATTAAATCTATTTCTAAATTTGGGTCCCAGTTCGAGGCTCGCAGCTGCAATGCAATCAGAGGCAACTCACCGTATTAGGTGATGGGTATATGGCCTGGATATTGCCTCAACATTGCCTGCGAAAACAAACAGCGGGGAAGCCGTGCCAAGGCAGGGAGGCCTATGCCAAAGAGCGGCTGCTTTTGTTGATACTGACTATGGCTGCTGGTGAAATGGCACGACAACGAGCTCGGGGATGTTTAAAACATTTCATGTTATGTTAGAATGTGTGCAATAATTGCTAGTATAGTATTATTGTTATCTGGTGGGGAGTTAGGGAGAGGAAATGTTTGTAACAAACATTTTAGTTAACATGTAACGCAAATTCGGTTGTTTATTGAAGTATGCCATACAAATGATGGACTCGTGAGAGTGACCTCATTCCGTTCCAACTGGATTTTCTTATTGGGCAGTAGAATGTCTGTATTGTTTCATATCAGAAAGTGATGTTCTTGTATGATGTTGCCCTACTTTTATTATTATGTTTGCTACTCTCATACAATGAGAAGTGCAGTAGACAATTCATCCAATTGGTGTCGATGAAAACTAAGACTATAATAAAGTCGATGAGTGAGGATTACTCAGTTCCCGTGAAATGCGCGTTCTTGCTAATTACAACAATCGCTGTTGAAGAACATTTGTTTCTAGTTCGGGCGTTGTTCACCTGCTTGTTGTTCGAGATCCTAGAGTTTTATACTGGCCCTACAGGAGAGTAACACGAAAATATTCGGCAAACCGGACAAAACAGACATTTTGTGATACTAATACAAAATACCGTCACAGATCTTTCTTACTCGGTTGTTTGACACTACTGACTTTGAAGTTATCCTAAATGGCTCTTGTTAGCACTAAAAATACATCTAGCCGGGTTTGATTATAAAATAAGCTTTACCATTCAAATATAAGCTGATACGAAGAGTGTTTTAAGTATCAGATGTATTTTATGTAATGCGCGGGGGGGGTGCTGTACAATTATTATTCATAATCTGAATAAAACTTTACGGGTCATTAATGGTCCGATTTTGACTATTTTTCCCATTATAGTCTGTTGAGGTGCGAGCAGAAAGGAGAAGGTCAACTATGCCGAGCGATACTAATTGGCGCCTTCGAATTCGTCTTTCGCTGTCAATTACTCCATGTCTCCCAATAGCCCTCGAGCAATGATATTAACCAACGATTAGGTGGCTTAGAGAGAAGGCTTCATTTGGACGCCAAGTGCAAACTATATATA
>SDVV010004315.1:0-20324 GCA_016164225.1 Gammarus roeselii
ATATATAGATGCATATATATACATATATTAGTATCAGTATTATGATACGTGGTATTGTACATAAATATCGGTTATGCTAGGAATGTTTAGAGTGTTTCCACGCTTGGAAACCCCTATTTATTTCCTGTTCTCATACGTTATATTTGCCAGTCATGCTCAACTGTGCGGTGTTGGGATGTTCACGAGAGCTCATCTCTTTGTCGTAAAAAGGCACTTCCTCCCGCAAGTGGTGCGGTGGCTTACATGTTTTACCCTGTCGCGGTCGAACATGTTTCTCGTAGCAGTTTATGCTGTTCTGGGATTTGTTATACAATGAATGTATAAGTGTTTACGTGTAATATGCCCGTGTTATGAATACGTGTTACTTTATAAAGTATCCCAGAATCTCCCTATCTAGGGATGTTTGCATGAGGTCATTGTCATTTTTTATTTTTATATTCCCTTAAAACTGCATGAAACGATATCTGAGTGAGCGTTTATGTAGCGTACATTATCATTCATTTAGGACGTTTACCGCTTTCGACACCTTCATCGACATTACATTTACACCCCGTTCCATCCATTAAACCAGAAGATCTATCTCCGACAAAGTACTAATTCATCGTAGATGCAGTATTTTTGAAACGTGACACGTTCTTTTTTGTAGAGTTATGGCGAAGAACTTTATTGCGTTGTGTTGTGTGGCACTACCATTTTTCAAATAATTTTCCTTTATCTCGAACGATTCGTTTCCTCAATAGACTTGAACAGATATTGATTTTTAGCTCGGAAATGTGTTCTTTCATTATTTTGCCTGAGTTATTTTCGCTAGGAACTAACAAAGCAACTTCATGCCAGACTCTTTCATCTATATCATTAAATTAGTCTACGTAAAATACAATGTTACACTGTTCAACGTGTTTTTTTCAACTTGAACCAGTCATAATAGAATACTTCTACAAGTCCTACGCTTTACTCTTCCTGTTAATGTATTACTGGATAAATATTGTTAGTACAACTTGAAAATGTGTTGCTTAGATGCATTTGACTGCTGTCAAGCAATGAGACATGAACGAAAAAGTCCTCCAGTTTCTCCATTTTGTTCTGGGTCATACGTCATACAGACACCAAACCGCTTGTAGACAACAATATATACTCTAACTAGTTGGACAATGAAACATACATGTTCAAGTATATATTTATGGATTTACATATGTTTAAATTTACAACATGTTAGGGAAATTTACAGAATAAAACCTGAAGACGTGGATGTACTTTCGTTATTCACGCGAGTACACTCGCTAATAACTGCCTCACCCGGCTTACGTCTTTTCCAAGTTAAATTTATGTTTACATTAGTATCATCATTCACGACACAGCGCTTCCTCTTTTTAGTGACAGTAGGTTCAACTTCAATGAACTTTTTTATGATTTCTGGAGACCCATAGGCAAGATTTGTGCACGCGTCAACATTGTAGCGCTTATTTTCAAACCTACTGAGACAATTTCTAATAGTACGTACAGTTTGAAGCTGGCACGCTCGTGCGCGAATGCTGTGTATGGCCTCAAAGTGTGTATTTTTTCTGCCTATGGATGGCTCTTGTATTGTTGAAGTCTGATTCTGGCTTGTGTCTGATAATTGACACCCTCAGCAGCTGATTTTGTGACTTCGGACTCGAGCAACATGCTGCAACTCTTTGGTTGCAAGCAAATGATTTCACTCTAGTAGTCGTTTGCTGTTTCGCTTTTCAGTATTCCCAGCTGACCTTTCTTTGTTTCAATCGTACATGAGATGATTTTTGAGGTAGATGAAGAAGATCATGTATTCAGCTAGAGGAGGTTTACGCCTATCCGCCTCTATATCATCCACAACTGTCTGTGTGTGTCTGTGTGTCTATGTCTGTGTGTGTCTGTGTGTGTGTGTGTCTGTGTGTGTGGCTGTGTCTGTCCAAGCTGACTTCTTTGTGATGTAGTAGTAGTGGCAGTTCGTTTGTTTTTTGTGCAACTTCGTCACTGACTTGGGCATCGATGCAGACAATGTATGTGTGTACTCTCCTGATTAGTCAGCGTTTACTAAGTCAAATGCTTGAATTTCTTCGTGTGTAAGCTCACTCAAGCATCCACCATAAAGACTGTTAAAGTCCCACGTTGCTGCTGAAGACACGGGTAGTTTAGGGTCAACGTTTTTGCAACGAGGATTGCTTATCTTGGAAAGACCTTTCGTCAAAGTCACAAATTCGCCTCTTGTATTCATGACAATCAAGTGGAGTAGATCGATATCTTTGACAACTCCAGCTTCATCTTTCCTTCGTAGAGAGCGGCTCGCTCACAAATGGACGGGATGTAGGGTGTAGTCGCGTGTCATTGTCTCCTTAAACTTTTCGAAGACTTCGGAAAATAGCTAAGTTTCTATTAACAGGTAGATGAACGTGTAGTCACGAAGGGTCTTGCAGTTGGCTGCCTGCCACATTTAAATTACTTCAGCATAATCAGAGTCTGATATTCCTTTGCAACGAAATTGACTGTAAAAGTCTGGTTGCGATGGGATGTCTGTTTATTTCAGCACAGAATCCGACGTGATTGCTTTGTAGCAAAATGCCATTTTCGAGTAGCGAGTTCTAGAACCTTGTCACTGTAGCAGAGACTTGTGAGATGAGATTTGAGAAGCGGCATGCCATGGCCACTATCTTCGAGATTTTTAGCGAGTCTGTTTAAACTTGAGTCGAGAAAGAAGTAAGAGTCGATAAAGTTGACACTGCACAGGCTCGTGGCATCGTTCAAGGAGACGGAGATGCCAAAAGTTGTCTGACTGTTTCGGTTAGCTGCGGATAGTTGAGAAGTTGGTGCAGTCCAATATTCCTAAAATAAATCTCATGCTCGGCTAATGCAATGTGAGCTATACAAGGCATGAACCTGAGTTTCTCTTTGATTCTGAAATTGCAATTCAAGCACAGAGCCCCAATATAGTTGCCAGATATCACTTTTTTATTAACCAAACACAGCTTCGATGTAATGATTATGGTGGCGAACTCTTTTTGGCGAACAGTTTTTTCTTTTTCTCCATAAGTGTCCCCGCAGCACTCGCGTATTATGCTTTTGCAATATTTTTCAAGTTCTGTTATGTGAGGTCGGGGATATGGAACAATAGTACGGTAGTCATATAATCATTATAATCTAGCAACATATTTTTGACGAGATGCGTCTCCATCTCCTCAATCAGAACTGATGTCGAATTGACTACATTGTGCTTGCGATTTTCCCGTCTTAATCCACTAGAGTATAATTGTACATGCACAACTTGTGAATATTGACTTCATTTTTTCCCTTCTGACATAGCTCCAGCATAGATTCACAGTCATAATAAAAAACAATGGGTTGTTTCATTGTTGTATGCCAGGCTGAGAATTGGTACATGTGTGTATGTGTGTGTATATGTGTGGTGTGTGTGTGTTTGTGTATATGTGTGTGTGTATATATATGTGTGTGTGTGTGTGTGTGTGTGTGTGTGTGTGTGTGTGTGTGTGTGTGTGTGTATATGTGTGTATATGTGTGTATATGTGTGTATATGTGTGTGTGTGTGTGTGTGTGTGTGTGTGTCTATATGTGTGTGTGTATGTATGTATGTATGGTGTGTGTATGTTAATGTTGCTCTAAATAAAACATTAGAACATCAGCAGGCATGGAGGTGTCACGTTTTTTGAGTATCGTGTACAGATGTACAGGGTGAACCTGAATTAACTTACCCTTTTAATTTGTCGATAAATGAAAAACTAAAAACGCTATGAAGTTGAATTTTTTTATTTATTTAAAAGAACATTTTTATGGTAATATTGTTTCCTGGTTTTTAAATATAATATATTTAAAATCACAGCCACGGTTGTTTTGTCAAGATATTTTTTTTTTTCTTCGTTGTTTTCATAACCTTCATCAGTGTTTCCGGCGAGAGTGCAGCTATTTCATGATAAACGTTTGTTTCTAAGTTCGTGTAAATTAGATGGATTTGTTACATGAACTCGTGACTTGAGGTAGCCCCATAAGAAAAAGTCGCGTGGGGTCATATCGGGAGAACGAGAGGGCCAAGGAATGTCACCAAATCGTGAAATGAAACTATTTCGAAAGCAATATTTTAACAATGCTATCGTTTCTCTTGCCGTATGTGCGGTGGCTCCATCCTGTTTAAACCACGTGTGGTGAACATTTTGTCTCTCAAGTTCTGGAATAAGAAACTCTCATCATCGAGCGGTACCTTTCACCGGTGACTGTTACAGTTGCGTTATCATTTTCAAAAAAGTAAGGTCCATAAACACGTGAAGCTGATATTCCTCATCACACAGTAACACGAAGAGAATGCAATGGTCTTTCATGGATTTCGCGTGGATTTTCATCACTCCAAATTCTGAAATTATGATTGTTTACATGACCAGTTGAGTGGAAGTGAGCTTCGTCAGAGCAGATAATGTTTTCTATGAATGTGGCATCCACGCACAAACGAAGAAAGGATTCGGAATATCCAAGACGTTGGTGATGATCATTAGGCAATAACTGTTGAGTCAACTTAATTTTGTAGGACTCCAACTTTTAGTCCTTTTCAGAATGCGGCATGATGTCGATTGAGAAATGGTTAATTGAGAAGCACGTTTTCTAGTGGAGGTTTTAGGATTATCTGTAATGCTTACAGCAACTCTTTCGATTACGTCTTCAGTTCAAATTGACCTTTTTCTTCCAGATCGTGGTTTGTCATTAACATTCCCGGTATCCGCAAATTTTCGATAAAGCGATTTAACTGTTTTTTTTTGAAGGACTGATTCTTGTTTCGAAATGGATCCTGGAATCACGTTGAGCTTCTTCTGTTATTGACATCGTCCTGATGTAGGTTTGCAGAATTCTCGTTCGCTTTTCTTTGCTGTTGCGAATCATGATGAAAATTTAAGAGTTGATAATTAAACACAAATTTAGCAGACTAGGATAATGACGTAACTAGGATACAATATTACCATAAAATGTTCTTTTAAATAAAACAAGTTTCAACTTCATAGCGTTCTTAGTTTTCCATTTATTAACAAATTAAAAGGGTCAGTTAATTGATAATCATTTTTCATTTAATCGATCAACAAATTAGCTCATACATATATTAACAGATCACTGGCGATGTGACATTCGGTCATAATATGACTGCAAATATATCGAACGATAATAAAACCAGTGCGGGTATCGTCAGATACCATTATAAATAATACAATCCCAGAAAATAACATTGAACTAATTGAATCTCTGCCACGTGTAAATTGATCAACACTGTTCGGATCAAGTAGTTAGCAAGATTGATTAATTCCTCATGAACGTGTCCGGATATCAACATTCGTGCAAGAAAGATATGTGTGATGTTTTACCCTTTTTAACTGCATGTAAAATATTATGTAACTGTTAGATTTATTATCGATAAAATTATCTTATAAATGTATGTTATCATAATCCCTAAACTCTCGGAGGACTAGCACGGATATTGCACATATGCAACATGATATGCAATGAATTACAAAACAGTATGCCTAGCGTTGAAAAATACGTTAAAAATACCATGGTTAGTCTATATGTAAATATTTGTGTAAAGAAACTATCAATACAGCCTATCAACATCTATAACCTACCAACATGCACTGTGAATAATCCGAAAGCTGTCCGTTCGTCCGAAAGCTCCGCCCACATCTAGAAGCACGCCCACCTCCGTTCCGTCCACCTTCGCGCCGCCCGCCCGAATGACTCCGGCCAACCCCCTACCCACCGCTAATTAGGCCTTATCTTATTCTTCCACAGGGCACGTTTCCATGAAATATTATCTACTTCCGGTGAAGCCTTCTCTATGTCATTCTTTTTATCCTCAAAATCGACCAGCCAGCCGACATTCTTCCGCGTTGCGAAAGACAGCTTTCATCACTATACTTGCACGATCTACTAATAAACTACAGGCACCTTAGCCTTTCAACAATTCAACATCAATCCAAAAGTGTCTAATCCTAGTTGGGAACTGAACTTCCGTAAACGTATTACGATTCTCGTCCTCTAGAACAAAAAGCACCTGAAAAATAGCTGAAACCAACTATGCGCAGCACAACCAGCGCGTTCCATTCCACTCACATCGAATCCCTGAACATGCTAACTAACGATCGTGCGAGCTAACAAGACTAACTCTCGCTACAATATTATTTCAAGACTAGGAGCCATAAGCACTCATCGATATCACAAACGCTTCGATAAACGCCTCTTCACGTCCTAGACGAACATATGTCCACCATATTCATTCCGCGTGGACAACTTATTGACCTCGATTAATATCAATTGCGACGCTATTAAGCGGTTATTCTCCAATCGAATTCTTCAAATCAAAACATCAACGTGGATTATTAACTCACCAATGTTCAACCTAGAATCCCAAATGAACCATGATGCAATACTCCAACCAACACGTACGACCAGTGTTTTCGAGACTACTTGAGAAACAAAATTCGGACCACCGTCATGTACAATGTATACACGGATTACTCCTAATCTCTTGACGGAGTGAGAGGTGTCGCTGTGTGCGGGGCATCTTTCACCCGTTCGGCTACCCTCCCACAAGACGTCTCTGTGATTCCTGCAGAGCTGTAGGCACTCAAATTGGCCATCGGAATTGTATAAACAGATCTCCTTCCAAAATACTTCGTATTCTCAGACAGTCTGAGTGCTCTCACTCGGTTCATAACTCGTACTGTGAATACCCTGTTCATAGTAAAATGCAGCACGATCTATTAAGAATGCCCGAGACGGGTCAAGTGGTCGAATTCTGCTGGATCCCTGGACACGTGGGAATTAAAGTAAACGAGCTTGCAGATTCCTTAGCTAAACTGGGGTCTACCCATCATGAACAATTTATCACCTTCCATTACCGAGACTGCTTCCCTATCATCAACTCGCATGCAACATCCCGCTGGAAGGACATGTGACAACAGAGTGAGATAAAACTCTCTGGTAATCCCTCAGTTGGAAAATGAGAAACGTTTTTCCAACATGAGGGGCAAAGTGTTCCATCAACCGCTTGTGCACGACACAAACACGTGGATAACTTACAACCACCTAATGGATGTCGATATGGGACGGGGTGCGCCTCCGTGTCGATGTTGCCACCAGCTGGCAATCAGCGTGAAACACTTACTGATAGATTGCAATGCACTCACAGCAGGCCACCGTGCTATTCGAAATCGTTCATGTAACCTAGAAAGCTTTTTCAGTGACCCAACCTACTGTAAATACCTAATCACTTGCGGAAAACACAGCAGACTATACGAAGCTGTATAAAACCAGCGGCGTTTGAATCCTTCCCGTTCCTGTCCCCGCTTGCTTTCTTATATATCACAATTGAAGAATTCATTTTTCTTAACCCTAGTAAAGGTCACTGTTTTCGCTCTCGAAGATGTGCGAGCCTACCAGTCGATGATATTCGAGCCCTAGGAGACAGCGTGCGATGCCTCGTGTTAAGGCTCCAGTGGAAATGAGATGCAAATCAAATCACACCTTCTCGTGCAAAACCTCCCCGCCTGTCTTCCGTCCACTTAGCACGCCTAATCACGTTCTCTCCTACCTTCAAACTTCGTCTTCGCAAGTACATATACACCAAACTTCTGTCGCACAAACAACTCGTCAATCTGATCTCTTTGCTTTATTTTTACTACCACCACAGACATTCGGCAACCTTGCAAATAAGGTTCGGAAAATCGTGATCCTCGCCTCCCTCCGTTCGCTTGGTTGTCTTTGATAGAGCATTTGTATAATTTTTAGCCCCACCCCCGCTTTGACCCTATTTGTTCCCCTCCTACGACACTGAGGTTACGGATGTAGAATTTTCATCCCCAGCACAGGGGTCCAGTGTTAATTCCTTTAAATTCTCTATTATCATAGAAATTATGAAAAGTTACGTAAATTGTTTCAACTTAAAATTGTTATACTTATAAAGTAAATCATATGGTAATTTTGTTCATTCGAGAAATGAAACATATAAACAAGATAAACGTAAAAATTTACCAGCCGAGCCTTCTATTCTAATCCTTATTCTGTGATATCACAATACTACAAAAGCCGAAGATGATGGTACTATGATTCCATTGTAGACTATAATCTTCCATTTAATAAATTTTAGGTCGAGTTGCGACACCAAATGTTTTTTTGGCGTTGACCACATCAGGAAATGAATTTTAGTGTATTGAAGAATTACCGCTCCTGATGGGTTCCTCTGATTCTTTGCATTTCAGTAAAGTCTTTTCTCTTTTCAGAAAATAGGATCAGCGTCTGAGACGGGCTGGTGTGGACTTGAGACCACCACTGGTAAAAACTGGTTAATGTTTGACTTCGGCACGCCAACAATCGTCAATGGCTTGCGGACTGGGCCGGTAACTCTTCTAAACGGCACTTTAGCATTCGCAACATTGATTCTCATACAGTACAGCAACAAGTTAACTGATGCATTCAAAAACTACACCAATGCTTCAGGGTCCCCAATCGAGTTTCGCGTCACATCTGAAATCCAGTTTCCTATAACAAATCTACTTGCGCCCATCGAAGCACGCTACGTCCGAATAATTATAAACCGCTATCAAGTTGCGCCTTGTCTCAAGGTCGATCTAATAGGGTGCGTCAAACATCAGTGCATTGACGTAGACGAGTGCGCTGATAACCAAGGAGGGTGCGATCACCGCTGCGTCAACTACCCTGGATTTTTTTTGTGCCTTTGTAATGAGGGATACGAGCTCTTGACGAATGAAACGACCGGTCAATCACTAAAAGAGGAAGGAAATGAAGGTTTGCATCGCATCAATAAAACGTGCCTTCGGAAAATGTGTCCTGTATTAAATCCCCCTACCAACGGAATTCTGTTGGACACCAGGAAACATTTCAGTTTCTCAGATATCGTTCGTTTTCAGTGTGATTTTGGCTATGAAATTGAAGGATCAGCCGCGGTGCGGTGTCAGGACAATGGTACGTGGAATGACACGTCTCCCAAATGTGTCCGCGCAGTTTGTTTTAATATTCACTTTGATGATGCATTTATCATATACGATAACCCCAATGCCGATTTAGTTTACTTCGGCCAAAACTTATCCTTTAAATGTAATGAGACTAAAATGGTTCTTCGCAACGCTGTTACGTCTAATTACCGAGAATGCCTGTACGACCCAAAGGAGGGCGCACCCGATTACTGGCTTTCAGGAGCTCAACCACGGTGCGTGCCTCGGGACTGTGGATCACCACCCGTGACTCGAGGTGCCGTCTACCAATTTTTGGCAACAAATATGAGCTTTGGATCATTTTTCTCCTTCACTTGTCAAGAAGGTTTTAGCATCAAGGGAGTTGGCCCCAACGATGACAGCACCGTGAGGTGCAACGAGGACGGAAAATGGGACTTTGCCGATCTCCGTTGTCAGGCGCATGTTTGCTCTGACCCTGGACACCCTCCTGATGGTGTGCAGATTGCCACTAGCTACGAAAAAGGATCTAAGGTGAGCTTTCGTTGTGAGCGACCAGGATACGTTCCCATTTATGAAGAGCCACTGACTTGTGACGACCAGCCAGAGTCGTCTTGCATTGCCGCCAGGCCTCTTGGTGTCGCTTCGGGTAAAATACCCGACTCTGCATTCTATGCCAACTCCGAGAGAATACATTATGAAGCCAGGAATGTCCGTTTCAATTCTGTCACTGGTTGGTGCGGACAAGACGATCAGCTGAACTACGTTTCTGTGGATTTAGGAAGTGTTTATAAGGTGCAAGCAATTTTAATTAAGGGAGTGTTCACCAACGACGTCATCGGTCGCCCAATTGACTTCGATATTTTCTATAAAGACAGTGAATTGGAATCCTTGAAGTATTACTATAACGTAAATTTGGCTGGCAATGACGGCGAAGTTGCTATGATAAACTTTCCTTCCGCCTTGAAAGTCAAAGTCATTATGCTTGTTCTAAATAGCTATGACGAAAATCCGTGCCTCAAATTTGAACTTCTGGGTTGTGAAGATGAAATGAAGAAAGCAAGCCCATTAGGCTTTGCTATGGTTGCTCCAACTTGTGTTGACAGCGTCAAACCTCACTTCATTAACTGTCCCACAAAACCAATTGTTGTCCAGAAAAGATTCAACGCGTTTTTACCCGTGGATTTTGAAGTGCCGGTCGCCATGGATAATTCTGGAATGATCGCGAGAACCGAAGTGTTCCCTGTTGGATTACAGCCTCCGGTCACCGTCTTTCAGGATGTGATGGTTAAATACATTGCATATGATGTCGCTGGAAATGTCGGTCTCTGCAAAGTGAATATCACTGTTCCTGATGACACTCCACCACACTTTTCTTCTTGTCCTCAAAGTTATGTAATCGAAGTTCAAGATGAGCGAGAATTCTTCTACGAAGATTTTAAGCCTCAGCTTTCGTTCGTTAATATAACCCGCACTAGCTTCGACGAAGTCTTCGACCTCGCCGTAGTCCCTGGCGAAGCTGAGATAAAAGTTGGTAGCTTCCAGAATGTAACAATAACAGCTACTGACGATTCAGGAAACTCAGCGACGTGTAGCTTCCAAGCTGTGGCTGTTCCAGCGTCTGACTGTACTAATTGGAAACTGAAACAGCCGCGAAACGGATTGATATCGTGCGACAATAATGCAAACAGTGACATAATGTGCTCTGCAACCTGTCTGCCTGGTTTCATTTTCACCGATGGTATGCTAAGCAAATTATTCGTATGTTCTTCAGATGATGGGAAATGGGCTCCACCAATTGTACCACACTGTGTTAGTGGAGATACAAAGCGAGCAAGATATGACGTCGTGACCGAGATTATATACAAAACGAACTCTTCCTTTGTTTCAAGCTGCATGGATCATTACATTGCACAGATTCAAAAGCATAACGGTAATCTCGATGAACTATATTCGCGACGCTGCCAGGCGGCGAGTGGTGGAACAATCAGTGTGGAGTTGATTGAAATAAAGTTCCAGCCGGTGACACAAGACAGGGTAAGCGGTAAGCTCGTCGTTAGGATCAATTCGAAAATTCCGTCGGAAAGAATTTACAAGCTTTGCGAAAGGATCCTTTCATTAATCCATGATATGACTCAACCATCAATTATGCCTCAAATAAGCTTTATTTTCAATATTCCGTCTGACGAAGACTCCTGCCCACCACTTCACGCCGTTAGTACTAGCTCTGATATGGTGTTTACCTGCCCTGCAGGGGAGATTCTTATCAATCGAAATAGTACCATCCCAAATTGTCTCCCTTGTCAAGCCGGCTCCTTTGCTCAGGTGAATGAAGAACGATGCATCCCGTGCCCTACAGGCTATTACCAGAACTTCGACAGACAACAGACTTGCACACAGTGTCCTAAAGGTACTTTCACCCGCGACAACTGTAGTAAATCGTCGGAAGATTGTATTCCGGTATGTGGGTTTGGAACCTATTCCCAAACAGGACTTGTACCTTGTCTAAGTTGTGCTCAAAATAGCTTCTCGGGTGAACCTCCTGTCGATGGTGTTAGGGATTGTATGCTTTGCCCAAATGGAACCTTCACTCACAGTTTTGGAGCCATGACAATGAGTGATTGTCGTAAGAAGTGTAATGCGGGATCATATTCTGCCGATGGATACGAGCCATGCAAACCATGTCCCAAGAATTTTTATCAGCCCGTCGAAGGAATGACTAGTTGCTCAGAGTGTCATACTGGAACCCTTACAACTAACAAAGGCGCAACAGACCCTGATGATTGTAATGTGGTAGATTGTCCTGAAGATATCTGCCAGAATAAGGGTCGGTGCCTAGCACTTGGACATAAATTTCACTGTGCATGCACTGCTGGGTTTACCGGAAAATTCTGTGAACATGACATAAATGAATGCGATTCCACTCCTTGTTATAATAATGGAAAATGCATTGATCTTCCGACGTCCTACCGTTGCGAGTGTCTCGATGGATACCTGGGGCTACAATGTCAGGATGAGGAGGGTGATTGTGTTCCAGGGGCTTGTTCAGATCACGCCACGTGTAAAGACAATCCTGGCATTAAAAACTTCCAATGCCTCTGTCGATCTGGCTTCAGTGGCGCGGATTGTGCAGTGGCTTATGATCCATGCTCTGAGAAAGAAAATCCCTGTAAAAACAATGGCACTTGTGTCCATCTTCAAAATGATAGGTTCATTTGCGAGTGTGCGCCAGGCTGGGAGGGACGATTGTGTGAAGTTAACACAGATGATTGCGTTGAAAAGCCGTGTCTTCTTGGCTCCACTTGTACAGATTTAGTGAATAATTTTACCTGTCACTGTCCTTCAGGATTCACTGGAAGAAGGTGCCACGAAAAGAAGAATTTGTGCGCTTCAAATTCCTGCAATAACGGCATCTGTGTCGACAAAATCTCCAAACACGTGTGCCTCTGCTTTGAAGGTTTTACTGGAACTGCATGCGAAACAAAAATCGACAACTGTGCTGACAATCATTGCAAAAATGGTGGCCACTGCATTGATGAGGTGGACGGTTACAAATGTTCGTGCAAGTCCCAATTCGTAGGTATGCGTTGCGAAGACACTGTCAACCATTGCGCTTCTAGTCCATGTAAGAATGATGCTCAATGTTTGAACACAATGGATGGCTTCTTGTGCGAATGTCGACCAGGATTTAATGGGCGTCAATGCGAGACTCCGACAAGCGAGTGTGTCAGAAGTGTATGTAACGTAGACGGAACCGATCACTGTGTCGACTTGGATAACATGTTCAAATGTTTCTGTCGTGTCGGTTTCACTGGGCAATTCTGTGAAATAAATATCGATGAATGCGGCTCAAACTTTTGCCTTAACGGTGGGACATGCATCGACAAGATAGCAGGGTTCCACTGCACGTGTACTAGAGGATGGACAGGGAAATACTGCGAACAAGTCATAAGCAGCTGTGATAGTCATCCATGTCTCAATGATGCAATGTGCATTGATTTATTTGAGGATTACTTTTGTGTTTGTCCATATGGATTAGACGGCAAGGAATGTGGCGTCCCGCTGGCTCCAAATAACAGCTCATGCCCCAACGGAACCTGCCTCGAGAAAGAAGCCAACCTTGTTATTGATTACTGCAAAGAAGGAGTTTGTAGGAACGGTGCAACTTGTGTCAACCAAAATGATGGTTTCCACTGTGTTTGCCCTGCTGGGTACGAAGGAAGACTGTGTAACAGAGATGTCGACGAGTGTCTGCAATCGGCATGTTCACCAGGCTCCACTTGCATTGACCTTATCAACGACCACTACTGCAAGTGTCCATTGAACCTCACCGGCGAATTCTGCAATAAAGGTAAACTTTTTGGTACACGAACAGTTTTGTTTTCTGAACGTATTAATATTATGCCCGATGAATCATCAAGTCGATTGATATATACAATCAATGTTTCAAGACTCTCTTCATTCCTGTTGGCAGGGATTGATTTCAACTTCGACTTGTTCATCAATGACGTGAGCAAGGAATCCAGCGCGTCTCTGTTGACGCCCTTTGACCTCTCTGAAGCAGATTCATTTACTCTTGGTCTGTGGATTCAGTTCGCCTCGCGTGATGATAAAGGAGTAGTGTTCACACTCTTTTCTGTCTTGTGAGTTTACTTTGAAATGTGTAATTCTCGTTTGTACTTAGTCGACCCTGTTTATGAAAGCCGCACTGTAACTTTGATGAGTTGTGTATCATGCACATCAGCAGTGGAAAAAATACAGCAAGAGCATCGGTAAGTTTCAATTTTTAAATGCACGAAAACATATTCGTATATGAAATTACATTCTTTCTAATTTGTCTTTTGTTCACTAATGTCAACGGTTTCATTTTTGCGCATGAAGTATTGTTTACTGATTGACAATTTTGTTAAGTCAATGATCGCTTCAAAACACATGTTTGCATGAAGATGTCGTTCAACAATTGTAACGCTCGATGCAACTAACTATTTACTGAAGACCAACTATGCTTCATCTTGATTAAAATTGAAAATTTCAGTCTCAACTTGAAATTTGAAGTGTATTGGGAACTCTGTTCAATAGAAATAATTCACATTGTGAAATCAATTCACAAAGCTGTGAAGATACTGACGAACGTAATTATGTTCACTTCATGTATTGAGAATGGTCAGAAAGTTCAGATTTTTTCAAGAATTCAAAAAAGCGCATGCACGAGAGGCGTCACATAAGTTTAAACTCTGCTCAGGAAAAGTGCAACATTTTGCGGAAAAATTATATGGAAGGTCAGGAGACCAATTCGCAGTTCTGTCTGCAGGAAACAATCATTCAAGACTTCTCTCCTGGCTTGCACGTTTTGGTTAAATTTGTTTAAATAATAGATTTAACGGTTAATGTGGACGGTTGTGAAGCGGCTTGTTTTCTCCAATTCGACGAGCCGGTTCCAATTGAACGAACACGAAATTTAATTGAACGTAAGTAAGCACATGTAGCGAGCAATTCCGGAGCAGGGCACACTGGCAGAACGGCGCTTAACATCGTGAAGAATTTTTTGACTACTTTGAATATTAATTTTACATGTAGGCATATTTTAATAAACTGTGTGTATTTCTGCGTTGGTAACAACCTTTACAGACTAAAATGTCAAGTACAAACTTTTTTATTATGCATTTTACTAATGAAACTTGCCTTTGATCCTACTGTAGTTATCGATACTGTTTTCACTAGTAACCTGAACTTTCCCCCTCCTGCTATAAAAATATTAATTATTTATAACTAGTTTCAGTGTGAATCTAATAACAGCTTTGGAGCGGTCTACATTACTAGCATTTTATGATTGATAGTTGTTGGAACGGAATTGTTATTTTCATTTCATCGTTGTGTAGTTAATATAAGCCGAATCTCTTTCTCTGATAGGCATTACAGCAAAGAATTGAAATCCTTTCGTAAAAATTCCACGCACTACAATATGTCGTATGAAACTGCGAAGTGAACATCTAATCTATTAAAATCATTGCTCTTTCAGGAGCCCTAAACTCCCCGCATCTAAGAGAGTCCTACTGCAGGCCACTGACGCCAGTGTGTATGTCGAGGTTGCGCCGGGCGCAAAGGAGGTCATTTATTTCAGACCAAATGTTGTCATCAATGACGGTCGGTGGCACCATGTCGCTGTTGTCTGGCAAGGAACCGAGGGCCGCCTCACAGTCACCACCGATGGTGCGGTGTTGGCTCAGGTGGCAGGATACGGACAGGGCCTTACCTTGCCCAAGTAGTGAGTAAAGGAGATATAGAGAAGACATGCAGGCTCGTCGTGTGAACCATATTTTCATTTTAATGTTTGGAGATATTCTTGTATCGAGCTTGGAGTGTACAATAGGACTATCTTCTATATATTGGTAATTTTGACTATACTAATAATATTCTGATTTTTTAGTGGATGGATTACACTGGGAGCGGTGGAGTCTCGGTTTTCGGCCTACGACAGTATTCGCGGCTACCACGGCCGTGTGACTAGACTCAATTTTTGGAACAAGGCCCTCGACTATCATGTGGACATTCCCAGGATGGCAAGTGTTAGCTTCTACCGCCAATTGCTACCTGCACTTCATGAAACAAATTTCTACAAAATATCCCCCTCTGGTAATATTTGTACATTAGGGAATGTTTACTTGAGTCAGTTTCCCATTGACTATGTTTCAGGCTAACTCGTGCATGAACGCTCCAGTGATGTTCAAGGGACTGCTGCTGCGGTGGGCTGGCTACGACCGCATCAAAGGCAGCGTGGAGAGAAGTAGCCCCTCCAAGTGCGGGCAGTTAACCTGTCCACCCGGATACTCTGGTGAGTGTTCGGTCCTGCTCAGAGACCGGACCCCTCCCAGTGTGGACTATTGCCCAGAAGATATTTTAGTGGTTACAAGTAATGATTCTGCAGTCGTCAACTGGGAACAACCAAGATTTTCAGACAACGTTGGTCCTATCAAGACTATCGAAGAAAATGGCTATTCTTCCGGGCAGGTGAGTTTTATTTATTTATTTCCACTGGGGATATTTTCATAACTGAATTTTTATGGGAATATTGATTCCGTCAATCAACCTAAAAATGTATTAATTTTCAGATATTTGCTCTTGGCACCTACCGCGTGGTGGCGAGAGCCTACACCGCCGCTGGCAATGCCGCCACATGTTCTTTCAACATTTACGTCATGGAGCAGGCCTGCAAAACATTAGAAGAACCTATTGGTGGTGTCCAACGCTGCTACACTATTAACATGGGGAGAGAAATCAAGGCTTGCAAGATTGCATGTGAAGGTGGCCTCAAATTTTCCACTGAGGTAGGCAATCTGATTTCAATCCAAAATATATAAATACTCGATCATGTTGGTAATTTTGATCTAAGAAAATGAATTACCACTTCTGTTTTAAATCGCTACTTCCTCCTGATGCTAATGAGGTTTCCACATCATTTCAGCGGAACCTGCGTTCAGGCCTAGTACAGCATACCTACCAACATGAGTATTATAAATGAATCCTCAATGGGACTCTAGTGAATAAAACATATAGAGCGTAATTCAAATGAATGTACGTTGAGGCTGGCCGTGACAGCAGTTGTATTGTATGCGCGTATTGCATAGACTCTACGGGTATTGTTTGTGCGTATTGTTTAGGTTTGAAAGGATGGGTTTCTATTGCATGGATTTGTTCTTTGTTGTATGCCGGTGCGCTAGAAAGCCTTGGCACTCAAATGCAATCTGGTGATGTGTGTTATGGGTGAGTCTCAATCCTTATGTCGTCCTTATCTCGTATCGTGATGAAGTAGGGCTCCGTGAGTCTACTTGATTGGATCTCTTGAACTGTTAGATAGCTAATTTAGATTAGGTTACTTTTTGTTACAATTATTGACGATGTGTATTGCAGCAGTAGAAGACTGTATTATTTTGTTGTTGACGATGTTATGTACATCGGTTTCACCCTCAGTTAAGATAATACACGGTGGTTAATGTATAGGTATTGTATAGCAGCTAAAAAAGGATGTCTAGTTTTTCAGTGTGGATATCAATGATGGAAATAAATTTGAATTACTAATATTTTTATTTGCATGAGAATGATGATCCGGGCTCATCAGGTTTGCATCTTCACTGTAGGCTATTAATTCGTGAATCATCGGCTTCATTTGTTCTTCCTAGTAGTATTTTTCGACAAAATCTCGCTACGATCGAAAATTTCTAAATCTACAGCAAATGAACGAAAATAATCAGAATAAAACTATTAACCCCGTAGTGAAACCCTGCATTGAACATAAACCCATTTAAATCCTTTGCTAGCAACAAATCAATAATATTATTCACATGGAAAACCGTACATTGCAAGTGCAAACCTAATAAACCATTGTATTCATACTATAATAATAATAACAATTTAAATCATTAATGACCCTTCAGAGCAACAAATAACCTACGACGCACAACGAAAAATATAACCCAATAACCACTTGCACCTATTTACACAACTAAGTCTTGCTACCAATAAAGGCCTTTAAAGGTACCCTGTTCATCGTCAGTTATCGTAACAAGACTCAAACCAAAATATGTTATGTCGAATTATTCCAGAAATAATCGCATACATTGGAGATGCGAACTTAACGAACCCTATTATTCTTAAAATATTAATAATAGCTTTTTAAATCTCAAACAAGCACCAGAATCTACTTAGAAAAGAAAGACCTACAAGATATCCTTCCACAACTCGCCAACGTGAATTATCTTGATAAAAAGTGAAATCCATGTACATAACTAAGTCATACATCAGATCAACTCTTCTAAAGCTCCACTGATCTTCGTCAGTAACCGTAAAATTACGTCCACCGATATTGCCCGCCTCCCAACAGATCCACTCGTCTAAAGTTCCACTGATCCTCGTCAGTAACCGTAACATTACGTCAACTGATATTACCCGCCTTCCAACAGATCCAATCAAAATGACCCAAGCAGCTCTAACGAACCTGTGAACATGATGAAACAAAAAGGAATAATGAGATAATTTCACCCTTAACATACGTTTCTAACCAAACCTATAACACATTAAACCCATATAGTAATGGAACAATTCATACATACATACAGACAATATAACCGCCATCATCGCCGCGCCGTCAGCTGTACCGCCCGCCCCCACCCCTCTAGTTGAATTGGCCCTGTGTTTCTTCACTGAAGTCGGATCGGGCTCCCGTGATACTAACTAACAAGGGCCCCTTATATTATGATACTCTTTTTTTAGCACCCTCAGTCTTATAATGCTCGTGAATTAAATTGGACCCTCGGTGTTAGGCCGACTTATTCCCTGTCTGGTCACTTGCGTTCTAGGAATCAAATGGTGATAACTGCACCAACAATGTTTTTCACAGGCGTGATAGATCATGAATTGCCGAGTTTATACAATGCATTGTGAATTTGTGATTAATGAAATATCGATTTCTGATATTTAAATTGTATATTTATTTGATTTTATTTGCAGATTTGTGTAATGAGTCCTCTCATTCCAGCAACGTGTGTGGTAAGAAAAAAATATCACCACCGTTCATTCAATTGTTGTCTTCCACGTCTAATTGCGACCTACGGGAGTGAAATGACTTGGTATTATAAGCCTATGTGTGGCATTCGAGAAGGAGAGGCGACGGCGGTCAGCATCCGCTTTACACACCAGCCCATGTTTGGGGTGGATGGATGATTATTCATTTCATAGATCATTAACATTTTATTTTAGTATTTCAGTATTTCTTCTTCCATGGGCTCGATTGTTTTTCTCGTGCCATTTTTTCATGGTGATAAATTTTGCATTGGTTATTATTACATATATCGAGGTTGGTTGAGACAAGGTGACCCCGGGAAAGGGGTACTCGTAGAACCCACAGGACTCTGGGGACTCGAAAGACCAGGATGATTCGCGGGACCCACTTGTGCCCTTCTGGGCCTTTTGGGACACCCTTGACACCCTTCGGGACCTTATTGAGAAACTATAGAACCCACTTGAGGCCCCTCTTAGTCCTGGAACCTTTGCTCCCTCCTCCCAAATCTACCGTAAGCCTACTCTGTATCTACATTAAACCTACTCTGTATCTACGTTAAACCTACTCTGTATCTACGTTAAACCTACTCGGTATCTACGTTAAACCTACTCGTTATCTACGTGAAACCTACTCTGTATCAACGTTAAACCTACTCTGTATCTACGTTAAACTTACTCGGTATCTACGTTGAATCTACTCTGTATCTAGGTTAAACCTACTCTGTATCTACGTTTAACCTAATCGGTTTCTACATTAAACCTAATCGGTATCTACGTTAAACCTAATCGGTATCTACGTTAATCCTACTCGGGATCCACATTAAACCTACTCTGTATCTACGTTAAATCTACTCTGTATCTACGTTAAATCTATTCTGTATGTACGTTAAATTTAATCGGTATCTTTCTTAAACCTACTCGGTATCTTCGTTAAACCTACTCGGTATCTACGTTAAACCTACTCTTTATCTACGTTAAAACTACTCTGCATCTATGTTTAACCTACTTGGTATTTACGTTAAACCTACTCTGTGTCTACGTTAAACCTACTCTGTATCTATGGTAAACCTACTTGGTATCTATGTTAAACCCACTCTGCATCTATGTTAAACCTACTCGATAAGTACGCGTTAATCCTACTCGATAACTGCCTTAATCCTACTCTGTATCTATGGTAAACCTATTCAGTATCTATGTTGAACCTACTCGGAGCCTGCATTAGAACTACTCGGAATCTGCGTTGAACATACTCGGAATCTGCGTGCACCTACTTTGCCACTCTTCTATCGCCCTACGGGGAATTCTACATTAACTTCGCATTGGGACTCCAACGGAAAACTGAAGCGTCTAATACTCCCAGCCCACTCTGAGAGTGCATCTATCACGCTATAATGAGCGGACGTGGTTTCAGGAGAAAGGTGGCGGTCGAGCGTCCTTCGTCCACACCTTTTCCTTCTCGGAAAAGAAATACCCGCTGGAGTTGGAGAACCAAACTGTGAATGCACTTCCCGTGGTGTACCGCCCCACTTCCCGTGGTGTGCTCCTTCTATACTCCGACTTCAGAAAAAGCCTCCAACACTACGTTATTTGTTGCGGTGAGAACTCTGATTCCACGCAGTAGCGAGCCCAATCACTCCTGTGTCACTACTCAACGATGCACGACCGCGGGTAGACGTTGACACAGGATGAGCGGTTCGGGCTGAATTTGTTTTTTTATATTCTGTATTGCTCAAAGGTTCAAAAGTAATGAATGAATACAATGTTACCTGCCCTCTAGATGCAGTTCGACACCGGAAC
>SDVV010004316.1:0-20324 GCA_016164225.1 Gammarus roeselii
ATTTTGACGCTGCTCTGATGTGCTTTCCCGCCCTTGGCATCCCGCTGTCGGGATGGTCGTGGGTGGGGGGGGGCCCGGCCATTATGATGCGGCGGGGTAAACCAGTGAAAACTGTCGGGCCCTGCTGCTGACGACGGTTCCTCGGTGCATTCGGGACCCAGAGTGTAAGTTGAGGGGCTACCGGTCGGACCCTTCAGCACAAAAGGGCTAAGTTGTGTGAGTGTGAGCGTGTGAGGTGCGCCTTGCCGTCGATCACCCCCCCTTTCTGGGGGATGCGGCCCAGTGTCTGTATCTGTATCTAATAATTCTTGCACCCCACCCCACCAAGTACTTCGGTATATAAATTTTACAGAAACTACGTTTTATTCCTGCATGCCCTAGCACGCATACACACCACAATATTTTCTACATTACTTACATTTTGATGAATTGTTTCGGCACATTGTAGAGTTTGAAGCAAGTGATGATTTTCGCGCCCTACCTGGGAGCTTCATAAGGCTTACGTCAGAGCTCCGATGGGGTGAGCCCCATAATCTAATCAATTCTAAAAAACTGCTGAAGTATAAAAGATTCCACGTAGACTGAGAACATAAATGTCTATAGTATGTTGATAATATGGAAAGATCTCTGCAAATGTTTATAATTTGTCAATCGAAATGTACTTCAATTGCTTGTACACGTTTTAATAATTAAAACAAGAAGAACTTCATTAAAAGCCATCTTATGCAAAGTAGCACAATGAATCAAAATCTACTCTAGTTGCTAACACATGTTTTAATATTAAATAACAATATGAACTTAATTAAAAACTATCTTGTGCAAGTAGTGCAAGTGGCACATTTGAACCAATGGTCTACAAATGTGTGAACGCTAAACCATCAACGATTCATGGTTACATAATTACAACACGACAGAAATTCAATGAGCATATCTTCATCCTACTTATGTACAGCAGTTCTCTTCATTGAACTGTATTATCCAAGACTATGAAGTGAGCGCCTCACCGTAGTAGATTGCAATCACGAGCCTGGGGGCCATTTTCCAAAACTGTACTTGGATATGATCAACTGGTTTTCAGCTAAAACATAACGCGCAGAAGTCTACCGTGTGACTTACATCAGTCGTCTAAAGGTGTCGTCATACCCTGTGAATTCATTTGCAATACTGGAAGGAATTTCTTCACATTTCTTGTCAGTATATTGGTTAACTAAATAGTTTGATGAGCTGAATTTTAACTCAGTCTGGTGCAAACTTGAATTTTCGTATCGAAATGTTGCCAACTGTGTTTTGTAGCTTTGATTGCTTGCACCCAACACTTAACGTGGAAATGAGGCCCAAATCAAATTAAACCAACACCTAACACACTTTCTTCACTCGCGACGCGCCCTACGGGGAGCCTATGACTCACGTTGAGGCACCGGGGAAAATGAGGCTCCGGTGAAAATGAGGCTCAAATCAAATCTTCACTCGCGACTTCACTTCACCTCAGTTTCCAGTTCAGTTTTGTCAGTTTGGGAGCCCATACTTTGTTATGTTACACTAAAACCACATCCAAGTATATTCGAAGCAATTGAAAACAACAACCATGTTACATATATTTGTGAAGAAGAAAACATGGAACATGGGTCTTGGTTTATAAAAAAAAATCAAGAACAATGACTGGAATGCAGGAGGACGTCAGTGGGAGCGGATTCATCGGGAGTAAGGTACACGAGTGACTGTCTTTCATTTCTCTGCAGTTTTGAATCTGCTAATTTAATTTCCTAGTTGATGATGCTGTACATCATGTGCTCTCACATCATCGTATTATAGTTACAGATTTACACCACTGAATATTCAGCCAATAGCTACGTCTTTGTCATCTATAATGTATTCCATTCTCTTTGTGTTCTCTAGCTCCGCCAATTGCCGGAGAGTATCATCGTGGAGACAACCGAGTACAAGTGCCTGCAGTCCCAGTTTTCAGTTCTTTACAACGAGTCTATGCAGCTCAAGACACAACTCGAGGAGACGAGGCATCAGCTTCAAACGAGCAAGAACGCTCACCTGAGGCAGATAGAGCAGATGGAGAGCGAAGAGTTGCTGATGCAGAAGAAGCTGCGGACGGAAGTTATCCAGTTAGAAGACATGCTGGCGCAGGTGCGCAAAGAGTACGAGATGTTGCGGATAGAGTTCGAGCAGAACTTGGTGGCCAACGAGCAGACGGTGCCTATCAACAGGGAAATGCGTCATCTCATCACCTCGTTGCAGAACCACATATCTCAGCTTAAGGTTGAGATCGCTCGGTACAAGCGAAAGTACAAAGAGAGCTCCGCGGAGGTGGGCAAGCTGCGGCGCGAGCTGGAGGAATGCCAGCAGCGGCTTTTGGTGCGGCAGCGAAGTGCCAGCATCACAGAGCGGCAGGACGGAGGCTCTGGCGACCGAGCGGACACTCCCAAGGACCAGCTGGTGAAAGAAGAAGGCTCTGAGTCCTGCGACTCCAATGGCGGACAAGGAGCAGGAGGAGGAATTGCAGGAGATGGCGGGGGTACAGGAGACTCAATTGACCAGGGAGACGTTAAAAAGGAAGACCTCGACGATAAGGGCGAGGATGGTGACAAAAAGGACGGTGACAAGAGTAAAAACGCTGCAAAGAATGCCGCTAAGGCTGCCGAGAATAAAGAGCTAGCTAAGCAAGCGGCGGCGCAGGCTCTCAAAGAGAGCAGGGAGAGCGAATTGATCAAGAATCTCAAAACCGATCTCAAAAAAGCCCTTAATGACTCCCGTGAGTTGAAGCTGCTGCTAGACATGTACAAGGGCGTAGGCAAGGAGCAGCGGGACAAAGTGCAGCTGATGGCGGCCGAGCGCAAGGCGAGACAAGAAGTCGAAGATCTCAAGACTCAGGTGAAAAAATTACAAGAAAGCAAACGTGAAGAACGCAAAAAGCTTGCGGATGAAGAGGCAATCCGCAAAATTAAACACCTGGATGAGAGCGTGCACGGCCTGCAACGCCAAGTGGCCGTTCAGAAACAGGAAGAAGAGACTCTTCTTAATGAGATGGAGGTGACTGGGCAGGCTTTTGAAGACATGCAAGACCAGAACATTCGTTTGATTCAACAGCTACGAGAGAAGGACGATGCAAATTTCAAACTCATGTCGGAGAGAATTAAGAGCAACCAAATCAACAAACTGGCCAATGAGGAGCGGGATAAGCTGATCGAACAGGTGAACACCCTGTCGACGCAGGTGTCTGCTCAGAACCAGGTGGTGCGTAAATTGGAGGAGAAGGAGCGGCTGCTGCAGAACAGCCTCAGTACGCTGGAGAAAGAGCTCACCCTGCGACAGCAGGCTCTTGAAATGCACAAGAGGAAGGCCATTGAATCTGCCCAGTCAGCTGCTGACCTCAAACTTCATTTGGAGAAATATCACGCTCAAATGAAGGAGGCACAGCAAGTGGTTGCGGAGAAAACAATGGCCCTTGAGCAGGAGTCGTTCAAGTATAGAAGAATACAAGAAGAGGTGGCAAGTTTACGGCGCAAGGTAGAACGCGCCAAGAAGTTTGAGATGGCAGACCGCGCTGACGAAGTCCTCATGGAGGAGCTCAGGGAGTACAAGGAGTCTCTGACGTGTCCTTCATGCAAGGTGAAACGAAAGGACGCAGTTTTAGTGAAATGCTTCCACGTTTTCTGTTTTGACTGCTTGCGGACGCGTTATGAAACGCGGCAGCGGAAGTGCCCCAAGTGCAACGCAGCTTTCGGAGCCAACGACTACCACAGGCTCTACCTCAACTGAGGCGTCTGAGCACTTGTCATAGGCTTTTTCTTAACTAAGGCGTCGGCACTCGTACCTAAACTGGTTATTGCATCGCAACCTATGTTCCATGAGCTCTCAGGGAAGCTCTGTCAAACGTCTCGTTACTATCGCTGCAGCTGCAGACGCTGAAATTGCTTATTGTTATAAGCTGTTTGCGGTAGCTTCTACTTTTCACAACAACTGGTGCTGTTTCTGTCGGCCTCTCCTTCTGATTTTGGTGTCAGTTCTGCCTGTTTCTGGCGGCCACTGCAGTTGCTTTGTTCGGTAACACCTGATGCTCACTGACTGCTAAAACAGCTGCCGCTCTCAGGGTAACACACGATTAAAGGGAACTGTAAAACTCTTATACAAATGAGGCGTATTGGTTGCTTTCATTATTAGGCTGTTTTTGTTATAGGAACTCGGAATAAAATTTTACAATATGCTAATTTTGTCATTTTTTTGTCTAGGGTAGCGTATGTCTCTTGATGGTTTGTTACCATAATCGTAGGCAATAGCGATTGAGCGCTACCGTATGTGCTGATGGGTAATTCTAGTGATTGTCTAAAATGAAGTTGCACATGAATCGCTCTTGTTACTTCATCTAAAGGCTTTGAATGTACATTTTCTAATGAGTTCTGCTGGAAGAGTGCTATCACAAGTTGCGGTGCATCATTATATTGTATATAACAGATTTGCTGAAGTCAACCTTATTGCGGTAAACAGTTATCTCTATTGACAGTTCTATCCAGTTGGTACCGCATTGCTCATGAGATGTTACTCTTGATGTTGAAGATACGAAGTTAATCAATCTTATCTACTCCATTTTCTCTGGCATCAGTTGCCACTTTTCGAAAACACAATGTCGTCCAAATGTTAACTGATCCTTGTCTTCAGTATTATATGCATGTAAGCATAAACATTTGCTTGCGTTGTTCACTATACTATGCAGCCATATCCTTCACAAGAACAATTTATTCTGAATTAGAGTAATTTGTGGTACATGTGTTTAACTTGTACAAGAAGACTCCACGTTTCGTTTGAGGGGCCGGTGAGTTTATTTTCCCGTCTGTGGGAGATCACCTGACGCGATAGTATCCCTGGCCTCTGTAATCTAAGTTATTTCTCCAGGTGTCTTGTTGCAAGGCTTGTATGATAGTCTAATCATCTTTCTCTTTCGTTAACTATCCTTGGTGGATTGATCTCATTTGTACATCTCCAAGCTATTTAGATTAGGGGTTTATCGCCATCGGAGCTTCAACACTACTCATCGCAAGCTCACCCGCAGGGCATGATCTCCGAGTCGTGCCCGTTGTCTGCCATTTTTCTGGTCCCGTTGCTTAGAAGAAAACAAAATAGAAGCGTGCGGAACAGTTTATTATTCAAGAGAATACTGAGAAAAGTTCTAGTTGCATGTGTGTCAGCAAATCAAATTGTGTGGGTCTTTGTGAGACGTTATTTTCGAGGTTGCGACAAGTTCGCCCACCTTTGTCTCCCGAACCTGTTGCTTACCCTTTATGTACGCTTCTTCATAGTTGTTCTGTACCTACGTATGATTGTTCTGTAAAATTTTCTTCATTGATGAACAATCTGTTAGTCTTATTGCTGACGCACTACGTTGAAGTGTCAAACAATACTTAATTTGTAGATATATTTTTTCCATGTAAAGTATTGTTTGAGGTTACAAAGTCTATACTATAAGTCTTTGTATATACAAAGTACAATTTTTCTTAGACAATGTCTATTGTATATTGATGAGGTCGTGTTGAGTCCTTCAGAGAAAGATAGACGCTTGGAACTGCGACTGTCATCTGCTGTTCATAATACTGTGACGTTACAAGTAAATTATCAACTCTGCGTTCTTCGTCTAAAAGTTTTATATTTCTATTAGTAGGACGTGGCATCTGCAAACAACCTATGAACTGTGGATAGCTGGCACATTGTTTGTAATGGTGTAATTCGTTGATTTTTTTTGTATATACTACTATTTGTATGCAGGCTTTTAATTTCGACGAATATTTTTTTGGGTTTGGTCCAGTAACAGACATATTGATGATAGGTCTTCAATGATGGGCATTATTTGCCGGAAGACCGAAACACCCTTGATTACCAATCAAGAAACTATCTCCCAAATGCGGTTAATATTCCATCCATAGTCTGGCTGAGGTTACGGGGTCCATAGTATGGTGCATTTCATTAATACAGACTGCGATCTTATATTGTTATTCTAAACAGGAATTTTGACGGAAGTAACCACCAGTCAATCGAAAAGTTCGTTGTTAAAAATGCCAAGTGTACCTAACGTTTTCATCGAGGCTGTAGAACGTTGCTTCCATGAATTACTGTTATCCGTTTTACAATTAGTGGATCGAGGTCCATAGCCGTCTTATTTTGTGCTGAATAAAAAAAAACATGACCCAAGTTTTGCTGTATTTCACGATATCGATTTGATCTCTACAGTAGAGATGGACCCCTCAAATCAACCCTACGGGGGAGCCTATTATGACACGTTGAGGCTCTGGTGGAAATGAGGCCCAAATCAAAAAAAAAAACTCGAATCATAATACATCAAATTTAGTTTAACTTTTCTCCCAAGTGTTATAATTCCTCATTTCAATAGGGAAATGTTGAGAGGGGAGGGTGGAGGAGTGTCTGACCATCTGCTGGTGGAAGGTAGATTAAGAGTGGAGCAGAAGTGGAAGGGCAACAAACCAGTGGGAGGAGGGAGAGAGGTAGTGAAAGTGAGTGAACTGAATGTGAAAAGTAGAGCAGAGGAGTTCCAGCAGGCGTTGAAGGAAGAATATAACAACGTCAGAGGAGAGGACCTGAGAGATGTGGAGGAAGAATGGAAGACGTTAAGGGATGCGTTGCTGAGATGTGCGAAGAAGGTGTGTGGTGCGCGCTGTGTGGGAGGGTGCAGGAGGAAACGCTGCGAGTGGTTGAACGAGGAGGTCAAAATGGCGGTGGCACGGAAAAGAGGAGTGTTTGAGGAGTGTTTGCAGGTGAAGTCGGAGGTGGCTCATGAAAGCTACAATGACAGGAGAAACGAGGTGAAGCGGGTGGTGAGGAGAGCCCAAAGGGACGCTGATGCCAGGTGGGGCAGACGGTACTGCCAGAATTTGGAGAACAAAAAGATGTTCTAGGAAGAGGTGAAGAGGGTGAGAAAGGGAGAGACCGGAAAGGAGGAAGTGGTGAAAGATGAAAACACGAGTTGTTGTTGGAAAGTGGTGATGTATGGAAGAGGTGGGCCGAGTATTTTGATGAGTTGTTGAATGTCGAGGATGACAGAGAAGCCGACATTGTTGCTGTGGGTGGTGGTGCTCGGATGCCTGTTTTGGGAGAAAGACTAGTTGCGGACATCACCAGGGAAGAGGTGCAGGAGGCGGTGGACGTGATGAAAGCAGAGAAAGCCCCTGGTTTGAATGGCGTTGCGACCGTGTGCCTGAAGAAGGGTGGAGTAACGAATGTTGAATGGTTGGTGAGGTTACTGAACTTGTTTTGTGGCAGGCGTTTTACCGAGAGGTATTAGTCTTTTATGTGTGGTTGGTAAGTTGTACGGGAGAGTGCTGATCAAAAGGATTAGAGACTGTACGGACTGCGCAATTGGAGAGGAACAGTGTGGCTTTTTAGGAGTGGTAGAGGGTGTACCGATCAAATTTTTGCAGTGAGACAGGTCTGTGAAAAGTATCTTGCCAAAGGAAAGGATGTGTTCTGGGACTTCATGGATCTGGAGAATGCATACGACAGGATTGACAAGAAAGCGCTGTGGAGGGTGTTGTGTTTGAATGGAGTGGGCGGACATCTGTTGAAAGCGGTGCAGAGTTTCTATGCTGACAGCCGAGCATGTGTCAGAGTGAGGAGCGAGGCGAGCGATTGGTTCACAGTGAAAGTGAGACTGGGCTGCGTGATGTCTTCCTGGTTGTTCAACCTCTATATGGATGGAGTGGTCAGGGAGGTGAACGCGAGTGTGCTGGGTCGTGGCTTGGAACTGTTGGGAGCGAATGAGCGGAGTTGGCAGTTGAGCCAGTTGTTATTTGCTGATGATACGGCCTTGCTTGCGGATTCGGAGGAGAAGCTATGTTGCCTAGTGTCTGAGTTTGGTGGAGTGTGTGAGAGGAGGAAGCTTCGAGTGAAGGTCGGTAAGAGCAAAGTAATGTGATGCTCAAGGAATGTTGATGCGAGCAAAATTAGTATCACCCTAAATGAAGAGCTCATGGAGGAAGTTCAGTGTTTTAAGTATTTGGGCTTCCATGTGGAGATAACTGAACTTGTGGACACAGAAGTGAAGGCGCGAGTGAAGGAGGGATGTAAAGTGTTGGGTGCACTAAAGAGTAATGAGCTGTAGGACGTTGGGGATGGGAGCAAAGAGAGGGCTGTATGAGGGTGTTGTTGTCCCAACTGTGCTCTACGGAGCTGAGGCTTGAGAGCAGAGGAGAGAAAAAGTTTGAATGTATTGGAGATGAAATGTCTGAACATCATGGCTGGAGTAACGCTGAGATTTGATATGGACCTCATTTCCACCAGAGCCTCAACGGGTAACGCTGAGAGACCGGATCACCAACGACGTGGTTTGAAACAGAACAGGGATGGGAAGAAGTTGGAGGACAGAGTGGATTTGCGTGTCATGAGATAGTTCGGGCACATGGATTTGATTTGGGCCTCATTTCCATCAGAGCCTCAACTTGAGTCATAATAGGCTCCCCCGTAGGGCGCGATGAGCCCATGGAGAGGATGGATGAAGGGAGATTAATGAAAAGGGTGATGAATGCTGTGGCGAGTTGTCGCAGGCCAAGAGGTAAACCGAAGTTTGGGTGGATGGATGGTGTGAAGCAGGCGTTGGGAATGAGACGTGAATGTGGAGGTGGCGAGAGAGCGTGCAATGAACAGACGTGAGTATAGAATGGTTGATTTTGACGCTGCTCTGATGTGCTTTCCCGCCCTTGGCACCCCGCTGTTGGAATGGTCGCGGGTAGGGGGGGGGCCCTGCCATTATGACGCGGCGGGGGTAAACCAGTGAAAACTGTCGGCCCTGCTGCTCACGACGGATCCTCGGACTGCACTCGTGACCCAGAGTGTATGTTGAGATGGTACCGGCCGGACCCTTTAACACTAAAGGGCTAAGTTGTGTGAGCGCATGAGGGTGTGAGGTGCTCCTTGCCGTCGGCCACCCCCAACGTTCTGGGGGATGCGGCCTAGTGTCTGTATCTGTACCGATTAGATTTAATACGCCGCCACACATTAAATTGATTTGGGCCTCATCGCGAGTCACCGCAGGCTGCCCCGTAGGGCACGAACATCATTGATTGTTAGGTTCGCTCACCCTCTAGTGCGGAAAGATTGACCTTGTCGGGGTTGAATTAGGTAGTAGAAGTCGTAGTAGTATTATTTTGTTTTCCACCGTAGTCCCATCGCGAAGTTAATTCAGACTCATCCGTAGGGCTATTGAAGACGGGCAGAGTAGGCGCAGCGTAGATTCCGAGTAGGTTTACCGTATTTATATCATTATTTGCTTCCATGTTCCACCGGAGTCCCAACGCGAAGTTAATGCAGACTCCCCCGTAGGGCGGTCTAGGTTTACCGTAGTTACATTTGATTTGAGCCTCAACGTGATTTAGATTTGGGCCTCATTTCCACCAGAGCCTCAACGTGAGTCATGATAGGCTCCCCGTAGGCCGCGACCGTCGTTGATTCAGGTATGTTCGCACAGCTTCGCGGTCGAAAATATTAGTCATGTCAAGGTGAAGTCAGTACATATTTCAATTGTGGCACGTCCGCGTACGAGAGAGTTGAAGCGTATCTTCGTAAAATTTGTTATTTCTGTGCGTAATGGGGTGGTAGAGACCACCTCAATTGCACAGTTGTTTCAGGTTTATACAGCTTCGTATAGTCCGGTGTGTTTTACAAAATCGATAAGCTTTTTACGGTAGGTTGGGTCCGTGAGTAGGCTTTCTATGTTGCACGGGGGATTTAGGAACGTTCGTTGGGCTGCCGTGAGTGCGTTGCAATCCATCAGTAAGTGTCTCACGCTGATAGCCACTTGGCAACAGGGGCAAGGTGGCGCGTTTGGTCCTACGTCGACACCCATCAGGTGGTTGCGAGTTATCCACGTGTGTCCCGTGCACAAGCGGTTGATGAACATTTTTTTCTATTGGTGAACTTTGATTCCCATTCTCCGACTGAGGGTTTGACTGAAACCATTTTTTTGTCCACTCAGTTGCCATATTCATCCCATCGTGATAGGGAGTTGACGATAAGGAACCAGTCCCGGTTATGTATTGCGAAAAAATGTTCATGTTGATTTGATTTGGGCCTCATTTCCACCAGAGCCTCAACGTGAGTCATAATATGGTCTTGGTGAGTAGATGTTAGTTTAGCAAGCGAGTCTGCAAGTTAGTTTCCTCTTATTCCCGCGTGCCCGGGGATCCAGCAGAATTCTACTGCCTGGCCCGTCTCGGTCATCAAAAAGACATAGTGCTGCATTTTCCGTAGAATTGGACCGAGTAGTAGTAGTAGTTGGTCCCAACGCGAAGTGAATGCAGACTCCTCCGTAGGGCGGTTGAAGAGTGACGAAGTAGGTGCAGCGTAGATTGAGAGTAGGTTAAACTTAGATTAGGAGCAGTTTAAACGCAGTCACTGTGGGTTTAAACACGGTTGGAGTAGGTCTAACAAAGAAAAGTAAATTTGACATAGGCACCGAGCAAATTTGATGTGGCTACAAAGAAAATTTGACGGATGTAAATTAAATTCAACTATTTTAAAAGAGTAACTCTAACGCGGGTACAGAGTAGGCCTAGGACATATAAATCATCCTAATAACGGATACAAAGTGAATTCAAAGTAACATATACAGAGCAGGTTCATTGCAGACGCAGGTTTTGTGTAGAGCGGAGTGGTAGCAATTTCTTCCGTTCTCCGCCGGAGCATCAACGTGTAGTAGTAGTAGTTGCTTCCATGTTCCACCGGAGTCCCAACGCGAAGTTAATGCAGACTCCCCCGTAGGGCGGTCTCCAACGTGTAGTCACCAAGAACTTCTCCTCATGGCACGACGATCCGTTGATTCTGCACAGCTTCGTGCACGAAGTTAAAAAAAAATCAAGTAGTACGCAGGGAGGACAGCGAGTTCGGGATCAGAGATGATTCAGACCTCGCTACCTCTTCACTACCTCATAGAGGCCCGTGTGTTTTCCGAAAACGATCAGTATTTTCCGGTGTTCGTTTTTTGTGAGCAGGCATTGCATGTTGCACTGGGGGCTCAAGAAGGCTCGTCGGGCTGCTGCGAGTGCATCACAATCTACAAGAAAATTTTTCACGCTGATTGCCCCTTGGTGGCAACAGAGGCATGGTGGTGCGTCCGGTCCCATGTCTACGTCCATTTGGTGGTTGTGAGTTATCCACGTGTGACCCGTGCATAGACGATTAATGAATACTTGGTCTTTCCCATTAGAAAACCTGGTGTCCCATTCTCCCACGGATGGCTCAACTGCAAGCATTTTTTGTCCACACTGTTGCTAGGAGTCGTTCCATCGTGATATCCGTGAGTTGTTGATTGTCAACCAGTCTCGGTAATTTGAGCCTCATTTCCACCAGAGCCTCAACGTAAGTCATAATAGGCTCCCTCGTATGCGCAGTCTCGGTAATGTATAGAAATGAATTGTTCTTGCAGGGTAGACACCCGTTAAGCGAGGGAATCTGCGCGTTCGTTTCCGCTTATTCCCACGTGTCCAGGGATCCAGCAAAACTCGACCGCCTGGCCCGTTTCGGACATCGTGAATAGGACGCGTTGCATTTTTCTAAGGGCAGGGTGACCAAAGTGCAGATCTAGGTTGACCAGTGAAGGGCTGATCATTCACGTTGGTGTGTTACAGATACAGACATTAGGCCGCATACCCCAGAAAGGGGGGTGGCCCACGGCAAGGCGCACCTCACACCTTCATGCGCTCACACTCACACAACTTAGCTCTTTTGTGCTGAAGGGTCCGGCCGGTACGACCTCAACATAGACTCTGGGTCACAAGTGCAGTACGAGAGTCTGTCGTCAGCAGCAGGGCTCGACAGTTTTCACTGGTTTATCCCCGCCGCGTTATAATGGCCGGGCCCCCCCCACCCACGACTATCTCGACAGCGGGATGCCAAGGGCGGGAAAGCACATCAGAGCAGCGTCAAAACCAACCATTCTCCTGTTCATTGCACGCTTTCTCGCCACCTCCACAATAGTCTCTCCTTCCCAACGTCTGCTTCACACCATCTATCCACCCAAACTTTGGTCTACCTCTAGACCTGCGAACACTCGCCTCCGCATTCATCACCCTTTTCACCGATCAACCTTCATCCATCCTCTCCATGCGCTCGAACCATCTTAGCACATGCGAATCCACTCTGTCCTCCAACTTTTTCACCATCCCTGTTCTGATTCGAACCACGTCGTTAGTGATCCGGTATCTCAGCGTTACTCCAGTCATGCTCCTCAGACATTTCCTCTCCAAAACATTCAACCTTCTTCTCTCCTCTGCTCTCACCCCCTCCAAGCCTCAGCTGCCTCGAGCGCAGTTGGGACAACCATCACCTTCTCTTTGCTTCCATCCCCTACGTCCTACAGCTCATTACACTCTTTGGTGCACCTAACATTTTAAACCCCTTCTTCACTCGCGCCTTCACTTCAGTTTCCACTAGTTTAGTTATCTACACATGGGAGCCAAGATACTTACAACACTGAACTTCCTCCAAGAGCTCTCCATTTAGGGTAACACTCATTTTGCTCGCATCGACAGTCCTCGAGCATCTCATTCCTTTACTCTTACCCACGTTCACTCGAAGCTTCCTCCTCTCACATACTCCACCAAACTCAGACACTAGCCTACATAGTTTCTCCTCTGAATCCGCAACCAGGGCCGTATTATCAGCAAATAGCAACTGGCTCAACTGCCAACTCCGCCCATTCGCTTCCAACAGTTCCAAGCTACGACCCAGCACACTCGCGTTCACCTCCCTGACCACTCCATCCATATAGAGGTTGAACAGCCAGGGAGACATGACGCCGCCATGTCTCAGTCCCACTTTCACTGTGAACCAATCACTCACCTCGCTTCCTACTCCGACACGTGCTCGGCTGTCAGCATAGAAACTCTGCGCCGCTTTCAACAGATGTCCGCCCACTCCATACAAACGAAACACCCTCCACAGCGCTTCCCTGTCAATTCTGTCGTATGCCTTCTCCAAATCAATGAAGGCTCAGAACACATCCTTTCCTTTGGCAAGGTACTTCTCACAGACCTGTCTCACTGCAAAAATCTGATCGGTACACCCTCTCCCACTCCTAAAGCCACACTGTTCCTCTCCAATTGCGCAGTACGTACAGTCTCTAATTCTTTTGATCAGCTCTCTCCCGTACAACTTACCAACTACACATAAAAGACTGTTACCTCTCGAGTTGCAGCATTCATTTTCATCTCCTTTGCCCTTATATAGCGGAACAATAGGCACTGCGCCACTCAATCGATACCGCGCCTGCCACAAAACACAAGTTGAGTAACCTCACCAACCATTCGACAATCGTTACTCCACCCTTCTTCAGGCACTCGATCGCCACGCCATCCAAACCAGGGGCTTTCCCTGCTTCCATCACGTCCACCGCCTCCTGCACCTCTTCCCTGGTAATGTCCGCAACAAGTCTTTCTCCCAAAACTGGAATCCGAGCACTACCACCCACAGCAACAAAGTCAGCCTCTCTGTCATCCTCAACATTCAACAACTCATCAAAATACTCGGCCCACACCTTCCGTACATCACCCCTTTCCAACAACATCATTTGATGAATTCGATAGGAGAATGAAGGCTTGATTGCTTTGCGTCTGATGTTCAGCGAGGTCAGTAAGTTATCCACACGTAGAGAAAAGTCTTTCTTAGCCGCGAATAGGCGTTTAACAAGAATGTTGGTGACGTCACAGAGTTCTAGGCTATTGATGTAGCTCCTTGTCTTGAAATAGTACTGTAGTGAGATTGATTGATTGATTTGGGCCTCATTTCCACCAGAGCCTTAACGTGAGTCATAATAGGCTCCCCCGTAGGGCGCTACTGTAGTGAGAGTTTGTCTCTCCGGAGCGGAAGAAGAAGCTCGTTAGCAAGCACGTTCAGGGATTCGATGGGTGTGGAACGGAACGCACCGGTTGTGATACGCAGGGCGTTATTAACTATGATGGAGGGAGGTTCTAGGGAGGGTTTTGCTGCTGAACCGTAAACAATTGCTCCGTAGTCAATGCGCGAGCGTATTAATGTTCTGAATAACGTCATGCCGGTGTCCATATCGGCTCCGAAGTTCAAGGATGTTACAGAGAGGATAAGTCCGGTTGCTTTTTTGCAGCGGGTCTCCAGGGCTGCAATATGAAGTCGCCATGTGAGTTCAGGGTCCCACACAAGACCGAGAAATTTTATTGATTCCTCGTATACTGACAGTGTTGTTAGCTTTAGGGCTGGTTTTAGGTGTAAGCCGGGCGCGAGAGTAAAGTGCATGCTTTTCGTTTTGGGGGGCGAGAATCTGAATCCGTTTAAGGAGGCCCAGTTTCCGACTAGGTTCAGACATTTCTGTAGTTCCTGTTTAATTGTTAATAGGCTAGGGTGCCTGTAGCTTATTTGTAAGTCGTCCACGTATAGTGATGAAACCAATCTTTCGTCGCGAGAGAGAATGTCTGCTATCTGGTCGATTTCGAGTAAAACAAGAGTGACGCTGAGGACGCTTCCTTGAGGGACGCCTATTTCTTGCGGATAGGATGGTGACAGGGTGTCGCCGACCTTAACCCGGAAGTTGCGATTTTGCAGGAATTGGTGGATGTAACGTGGTAAGTGGCTTCTCGGCCTTTTGCAGTGGAGTTCCTTCATGATACCATATTTCCAGGTAGTATCGTATGTTTTTTCCACGTTGAAAAAAATGGAAACCACGTGTTCTCCTCGGACAAATGCCTGTCTAATGTTAGATTTCAGTCTTACAATGTGGTCCGTCGTAGAGTGGCGCTTGCGGCTGCCACACTGGATGCTGTTCAGGCCTGCATGCATATCAAGGTAGTCGACAAGGCGCGGATTGATAATTCTTTCCATGGTCTTACTGAGAACGCTGGTAAGAGCGATGGGGCGGTAGCTATGTGGGTCGCCGTAGAATTTCCCGGGTTTGGGTATTGAGATAATTGTTGATTCCCGCCATTGATCGGGAAAAAATGAGTTTGAGTACAGAGTGTTGAACACTTTTAATAAGTGGTGACGGGCGTCATCTGGGAGATTTTTGATCAAATTAATGTGTACCCGGTCTGGCCCAGGCGAAGTTTAACGTGTATGGTCTAGAGCGCTCTGAAGTTCGTGAAGGGAGAAAGGTTTGTTGTAGTTCTCTTCGTTTCTAGAAGTAAAGTCAAGATATTCGCTTTCTTGCAAGTTCCTCTCCCGTTGTAAAGCAGCCGTGAAGTTTATCGATTGCGAAATCTGGCTGAACGTCTGATTTCCGCGTGGGAAGAATAAGTTCTGCCTCCGTCAGAAAGGATGTTAATAAGTCGCTCGGGTTTTCCCTGAATACGTCGAATTTAATCCCCCGCCTGGGAGAGGGGGGTGTTTCGATTAATAGTATTCACAAATTGAGCCCAGTTTTCACGTTTCTTCTCCACTAGAAGTTTTCGATACACAGCAGATGCACTTTTCCACGATACTCGGTTACTGATGGACCGTGCGCGTCGGTAGGCATGGTATAGCTTTTCCCGCTTATCTCTTGCTTCTTGCACCTCTCGGCACCACCATGGTTTCGGAAAGAAGGTTGAAGGGGCATATTGGGGAATGCTTGCCTTGGCTGCGGCTTGAAACTTTTCGTATAGTTGGGCGACGATTTCGATTGAAGGGGCATATTGAGGAATGCTTGCCTCGGCTGCAACTTGAAACTTTCCGTATAGTTGGGCGACGATTTCGTGTTCCGACATGTTTTCGGGGATGTTGTCCATTCACATCAGTCCACGCGATGTGTGCCGAGTATTCCACCCAGCTGGCTCTCCAGTAGTTGAATCAAAGTTCTTGTGGAGCAGGATTTCTTGGTTGGTTGGTAAGTATTTATTTATTATTTGCTTCCATGTTCCACCGGAGTCCCAACGCGAAGTTAATGCAGACTCCCCCGTAGGGCGGTTTGGTTGGTAAGAAGCGATATGATGACTGGGTTATGGTCGCTCTCGTGTGTTGAAAGCAAAAGTCCCCAAACGAGTTGGGGTGAAAGAGTGGGGGAGCATATGGATAAATTGATGGCAGTTTCACTTTTGGGGGTGATTCGGGTGGGTTGTCCGTCGTTGAGAAGGACCAGGTTGTGAGTGTTTATGGTGTTGGTGATTATCACTCCCCTGGGGTCTGTTCGCATGCAATCCCATGTTTCATGGTAACTGTTGAAGTCTCCAAGGAGGAGCACTGGTGAGGGCAGTTGGTTTAGCAATTCGGTCATTAGTGCTTCTGAGAGGTCATGGCTTCTTGATGAGTAGATGGATATCACTGTTATTGGCCTCGAGACTCATATCTTTACGGCAATAGCTTGGAGTTCTGTCCTCAGGGGAAGGCGGAGGTGAGGTACACTTTGGTGAATCATAAGTGCCACTCCGCAATGAGCAGTCACGTTGGTGTGGCGGTCTCTCGGAGTTTGATCTCCTGGAGGCCAAACACCAAAGGTTTATGGGCGGCGATTAGGGATAGTAATTCGTCCTTCTTGTTTCAGAGTCTCTGGCAGTTCCACTGGAGTATTTTGGTGGTCATTTTGAAGGATGTTCGCACTCTGACCTTGATGATCTTGAGTGGTCGCGTGATTTGCTGGAGCTTTTGTGGTGCGCGTGTTTTAGAGTTTGCCTAGGGGTTTCGGGTTGGGAGTGTTCACGGGAGTGTCTGCCTTCGGTGGAAGGTGGTCTGCTGTGGTTGCTGCGGTCGCGGCTGCGAGTGCTCTTGTGGGAAGACGAGGGTGTGTGCTCTATGTGTTTGATTTGTGAGCGAGCGCGCTCTTCTTCTGTGGTAGCCTTTTTTATCTGTGTGGGTGGTTGCGTGAAGTGAGAGGTATTTGGGCTAAAAATTTGACTGGTTGTGCGTAGGTCTCGCGTATGAGCTCGTGATCGTTCCCGACTCACGAGGTCGTGATCGTTCTCGCTGATGGTGTGTTCGTGAGTCGGGTTTGTTAACGGCGGATCTTGTCCCTCGCAGTAGTTTTCCATGAATGGAGCCATATTTGAGACAGGTGGAGGTAGTTCTGAGTTTTGGTCCTGGCGGGCTGTTAGTTGAGTGTTGTTACTGATCTTTTTGCTCAGTGGCGCCTGGATATCGAGGTTTCCTCATCTCTTTGTCTTATCGTTTTTATAGTAGTGAGCCTTGCTGTGTGGTTGACTGCGGAGGATGCATGCATCTCGTCGTATTCCAAGTCTCAGCGTAAATCATGTCTATATCTGTGCGTCTCTGGTGCGGGGCCGGTCGCTGGGCTGGGTGAGGAAGCACTTCAGCCAGATAGGAGTGTTGGGGTCTTGTTACGATGTTGTTCTGATGATGTGTGGATGTCGTCGGGGGAGTTTGGTGGGCTTGTCGATTTGACTGCTTCGGCATAATTGAGACTGTTTGGGTTTTCGTCTTTCCAGATTTGGATAGCTTGTTTCCGAGTAACTCTGCGTTCATTTTGTGTGATTGTTATTTCATTTTGGTCCATGTGTACTGGGCAGTCGCGATCGCCTGCCTCATGGTAGCATTAAGGGTGGCGGACTGTGCAGTCTTTTCTGTCGTGCTCGCTAGCGCATTCCTTGCAACGTTGGTGTCTGTGTGGCTGGCAGTATGCGATGACGTGGCCGTATTCAAGACATTTCTTGCACATTTGGGGTCATGTTGCTACTGGGTAGGTTTTGGTTCTTCCTTGTTCACCCGGAATTACTATGAATTCTGGTGCGTCGTGTCCCGAGAAAGTAATTTGGTATGCAGTAGAACTTGCGTTACGTGATTTTATCCATGTAGCTTGACGGACTTCGTTGACTCCGTAGTCTCCAGCTAGACCTTCAGCGAAAGCACTGATGTCTGTTGTAGGCGTGTAACGGGAGGTGTATATAATCCGTTTGGTGGTAGAAGCAGTAGTTGCTTCAGTTTTCACTCGGAGTTCCAACCCGAAGTTAATGTAGATTCCCCCGTAGGGCAATTGAAGAGTGGCAAAGTAGATGCAGCGTATATTACAAGTAGGTTCAACGCAGATTCAGAGTAGGTTCAACATAGATACCGAGTAGGTTTACCATAGATACCGAATAGGTTTACCGTAGATACCGAGTAGGTTTAACGTATTTGTATTTGCTTCCATGTTCCACCGGAGTCCCAACGCAAAGTTAATGCGTTTACCGCAGTAACAGAGTAGGTTTGACTTAGATTCCGAGTAGGTTTAACGTAGTTACCGTGTAGGTTTAACATAGATACCAAGTAGGTTTATTGTAGATACCAAGTAGGTTTAGCGTAGATACCGAGTAGGTTTAACGTAGATACCAAGTAGGTTTAATGAAGATACAGAAACGATTCAACGTAGATACAGAGTATGTTAAACGTAGACACAGAGTAGGTTTAGCGTAGATTCCGAGTAAGTTTAACGTAGTAGAAGTAGAAGCCGCTTCCGCGCTCCACCGGAGCCCCAACGCGAAGTCGTCGCTCGCCACCCTGCAGGGCCCATGCGGGCGTCTAACGACACATAATTATATAACTAATACAAAATAGATCACCATGAAAAAAAACACACATAAATAATAGAGCCCACGGAATAGGAAATACTAAACAAAAATGTTAATGATCTAAAAAATGAATAATCATCCATCCACCCCAAAACAATTTCAATTTCAATCCATTTGGTATCGTTGAAGGACGGGTGCATTTCAACTGTAACTTTGAGTTTGATTAAGTGGGTAATCTTTGGTATAGCGTTACTTTGCTCAAGTTCTGTGACGTAGGCCAGATATTTTTTTCCCTGTCGTTGTATTTCTTTCGGTTTTTCTCCTAGTTCTTCGGTGAGTGACTTCATAATTATAAATGGATTAGCTGAAAAGGAAGCTTCGTTTGCACCACTTTCGTTGAACGTTATGAGGAAGTGGGAGGGAAATGGTACCGATCTTCTCTTCCGGGTAGGAGGGTCATTTTGGGAAGAGCGCATCGAGACTACAGCCTCTCGTCGCCCGACCCCGTGATCTATCTGGTATTGGAGGATCGCTCGCTCTCTCTCTCTCCTCCTCTGGGCAGTCTCTGTGTCCGGTGGGGTGTCCAGTCTAATTTTAAATAAAAACAGTGCTGTTCTTCGGATTGGCATGACTGGGGATCTTCCAGTTTGTCGTGGTCGTCCTGGGAGCAGTATGAACATCTTTGCTTATAGTTACAGTTTCCTCTCGTGATATGATTTGGGCCTCATTTCCACCAGAGCCTCAACGAGTTTCTTCTTGTGTGTCCGTATTTCAGGCATTTATAACATCGCATCGGAAGTTTCTCAAATGGTGTAACCTTGGTTTTGGTGGCGCAGAAGGGAATGTCAAGATATTTTGGTGGAGTAGAGCAGTTGGATTTTAGAATAAGGGCTGTGGTAGTCTTTCTTCTTGGTGTGACCTCGCAGTCCTCGTATAGAACCAGTCCAGTGATGTACTCTTCGATTTCCTCCTTCGGGATATCCTCAACGTAGATCAAACCTGAACTTGTAGAGAAAGTCGGGTGTGGTTCTATTTGGCATGGCTTTCCAGAGCCTCAACGTGAGTCATAATAGGCTCTCCCGTAGGGTGCGGTCAGACGTAGAGGTAAAGGTACTTGTGTAAGTTGCGGCTCTTTAGTTGGTTTGTTTTTTACTAGTTCGTGGATATGGAGGAAAATGGTCTTGACATGGCCCTTGAGTTTTGCTAGACGGTCGTCAATTGTGCTAGGTTCTGCGGCGAAAACTTCTGCTTCCTGTTCAGAGAGGCAGGTCGCTTAGCTCAGCAGATTCAATATTTCCTGGACGTTCTTGGTCAACTCATCGGTGCGGCCGTCCCTCCGGTCGTCTTCCGCCGAGGTGGCGATGGTCATCTTGGCAAGGCTGATGATCTTGGCCGTTGGAATCTTAGTCTTCGGTGCTCAGGAGAGGACGCTGGTCCCTCCTAAATGGAGATTCTTTCAACTCCCCATCAGCCCCCAGGTTCGCGCCAGGGGCCAGGGAGTTAACTTTAGAGGCATCTTGACAGGCTTCACCGAATTTAAATTACGCTAAATTAAATTGTTATAAACAATACAAGCAAACGTGCGGTTTAAGGTCCCAGCACAAACTAGAGACCAGCCTGTATTATGTAGGGGGTTCTCAAAAAAGATAAGTTATTATTTGACACGGGAGCGTTACCACACAAATTCCCGCACCTTCAAGGTCAAGGATGGAGACACTTAGTCTCCGTCATGTCCGCATACCCGGTAGAAATGACAGTGGAGAAAACCTGATAGGTCTGTGTATGGAGCAGGAGTTGGTGGTCGGGAACAGTTTGTTCAAGAAGCGAGATATTCACATGTACACATGGGTAAGGATGGCCCATGGTGCAATGGTG
>SDVV010004317.1:0-20323 GCA_016164225.1 Gammarus roeselii
TCCTACATGAAGAGATCTGTGCTGTTGTGTTTGTATTCCGAAACAAAGCCACGAGCAAGACTGTTTTAACTATCACAGACGTTATTTAGTCCTACAGCTGTTCGACAAGCCTCGAAGGCAGTAACCTATAAAATAGTAAAATGAAACATACATCGTGAAAAAATATCGTCGCATTTTATCAGATACCGCCCTTCATGAGATGCTGAACTCCACAATAGGAGGCCAAGCACTCTGATGCCAGATGGCTCAAGTAGAATGAATTATTTGAGTGTGAACACTCTTCTGCATACCAGCGCTAAAACTGGAATGAAATATTTGCTATCTAATAACGGGCTACAAATCGGCGTCTCTGTGTCTACGCCGGACAAACAGGACCAACAACCCAAGAAAAATGAGTAAAATCAAAGACATGAAAAGTTCAATCCCGTTTGCCATCAAACAGCATTCAGCGTCTGAAATGGGCCATGGAGCAGAGAGCAGATGCTATCATCAGCGCACTGACTTGTCTACCCTCTTATCGTTATCTCATATTGATGTATCCCGAGCAGGACAAGAGGTAGCAACTGGACACAGTATCTCTTATTAATGTATCCAGAGCTGGGGTGGTACAGTAACTATAGATACATTATCTCATATTAATGTATCCAGAGCAGGACAAGGTACAGTCACTAGATATATCATCTCCTTTCTCTGTCCATTATTCTGTAACCATCTCTAGACGCAATACTCTGAAACAATTGTGCACCAGCTGAGCCTCACCATACACTGAAGTCCTGGCTACTGTAACAGCTCGTGTTCATCTGAGGCGCGACCCTATTTGTGCACCAGCTGAGCTTCACCATACACTGAAGTCCTGGCTACTGTAACAGCTCGTGTTCATCTGAGGCGCGACCCTATTTGTGCACCAGCTGAGTCTCACTATACACTGAAGCCCTGGCTACTGTAACAGCCCGTGTTCATCTGAGGCGTGACCCAATTTGTGCACCAGCTGAGCCTCAACTCAAACCGAGGTCGTGACTCCTGTAGCGATGTTGCAGGTCTGAAGGGAGACCCCATCTGTGCACCAGCTGAGCCTCACCTTAAACTGAGGCCTTGGCTCCTGTAGGAGCTCATGCAGGTCAGATGGCAGGCCCCATCTGTGGACCAGCTCAGCACTGCGCCTCTTCCAGGCCTCCAGCCACACCGACCCCCACACCACGTTGAGGAGAGCCAGGGCGACAAAAGCCTTGTCCTCCGCCGCCTGGTCGTGGCCCCAGAAACTCAACTAGAGCGAGAAAATAATTATTTTTTGACGAGAAAAATCTGCAAAATTATACAAAAAAATGTTATGGGGTAAGTGAATTGAGACTAAAATGGGTAAACATTCTATTTTGCACGCAGAAACTATGCAGGACAAGAATCATGTTGCGCTTGAACCTACGCGGAAATTTCTAAACAACCACCCTGCTTCAGTTTCACGAATAGAGTTTAATGAAGAAACAGACAGTGTGAATTTATAGGGCGTAGAGGAAAATTATCTCCGCAGGCTACGTACTCTAATGAGATCAGAGGGCACGATAAAAAAATAATCATAGGAATCGGATTGGTTTTGTAGATTGAATTTATATTAACAAGAATTACTTTTCGGTAACGGAAGCACCAACATTTGAACACAAAAGTTCAGGTGAAGTCCAGATATGAATTATATTATATGTAATATATAATAGTAATATATAATAGACTTTAGAACATATATATTAAAAAAAAGGGAACAATCAACTTTTCATCCCCGAAAAAATTATCTACATTAAGAAACACACAGTCGGACAAACATATCAGATTGACTCTGGCAGTACTTCCTTACTAATTGAACTTAACCCAAAGATATGAGCCATGCTTACTAAATAATGTATCATACCGTATCGTACCCCTTTTTGTTTTTTAATATACAACGGCCACTGGGGCAACTGTGCAATAAAACAGTACATAGATTAAAAAACATATAATATACAATACTAAATTACTCATTAAGTAATGAGGTCATCAAAATTACATTCTGAGGCTTCGTAACCACTATTTCATCCATGAAGAGAGCCTGAAAATTTACGCCTCGGAACTTTAAATTCCGCCACTTAAGCCCTCATAAAGAACTCTAATATTCTTGTTTTCTCTCCACCCATGCAAAGGAGTCGAGTCCTCGTCTGGGCTTGTTTCCTGCCCCCGAACCCCACTCCAGTTCTGACGACGAAGCACGAAGTCTCATTTTTTCGTCTCGCTTCTTAATTTATCCCCGGCGAGCGCCAACATTTTTATTCTAGAATATTGTGCCTCGGTCATCAAGAGCTGCACAACGCCATAATTGGGCCGGTGTTCTCCATTGTGCCTCACTGATGAGGCTGGAGGTACCAGCAGCAACATTTTTACGGTGGTCTCCTGAGTTCATCACTGCTAAGTGGTAACAGAAGCAAAACAAACTGTGTTCTTCTGTTTGCCCGACTGCTAAGGAGGTACCAACAGCATAATTGCCCCGGGGTTTCTCCCGTGTACCTGACAGCTGCAGAAGTACTCACGGCATAATTGTGCAGGGTGTTCTACTGTGTGTGCGACTGCTAACGAGGTACCACGCAGCGACATACTGTAACTGTGCCGGTGTTCTCCTGTGTGCCCGACTCCTAAGGAGGTACCTCACTTCTCAAGATACAATCAACTGCGTATTTATTTTAGAAGTGTCAATTTTCACGCTCCTTCAACGAGCCAAAAAGCTAATTAAATGTTACACTTTGCTCTCTAGCAATTCTTCAGGACACACTTGACGCCAAGTGTTCCAGCGAAGGCACACTTCCGGAGAGATGTTCTCTGCTGCAGTTTTTTTTTAAACGTAATTTCCAGAAGCATCGCATCTAGAAAATTCCATCTTGATATGATTGTCTCTAAATTGAAACAACGCCTAACTGTTCCAGTGACACACTGTGGAGGTGTTATCGTCTTTTTTATTTCACAAATCCAGCCTCTGTAGGCGTTACAGCTTCGTTTGTCGCACAGCCTATAATTTTCCTGTCAACGATTTCGTTATTATTGTCGTTCCGATCCTCCGCTGGGACTATTTACTCGCAGCTGGCCTCATTTTCATCCCATTGTGGTGTGATCTTTCGTTGGCCCACCTTGCTGCTGGCCTCGTTCTCAACCCACTGTGGTGTTGTCCTCCGCTGCGCCTTCAGACTATACTGGCCTCATTCTCCACCTATGGTGTTTTGGTCTTCCACTGGGCCTCCTTGCTCCTGGCCTCATTCTCAACCCACCGTGGTGTGGTCCTCCGCTGGGCCTCCTTGCTCCTGGCCTCATTCTCAACCCACCGTGTTGTGGTCCTCCGCTGGGCCTCCTTGCTCCTGGCCTCATTCTCAACCCACCGTGGTGTGGTCCTCCGCTGGGCCTCCTTGCTGCTAACCCCATTCTCCAACCGTTGTGGTTCCATACTATACAGGCCTCATTCTCCCGCTGGGCCTCCGTTGGGCCTCTCAACCCATTGTGTTGGCCTCCGTGGGGCCTCTCAACCCATTGTGGTGCAGAATGAAAGTACGAGCAATAGGAGCGTTATAAAACACGCTATTTCCTTCATAATTGGAATGAAAAAAAAATGATACAGCTTCTCTTTGCTGTGGGAAAAAGCATTGAGGGAGCCACGCGTATTGCGAAGGATTTCTGTTTATCGCGAGGCCGTGAATTTTGACTCGCTATTGCATTGTAAGTATTTTTTCATGATATCTGATGGTGAATTGTGTAGAGTTTCGTATCACATGAAATATATTTAAATATAGAGTCCCGAGCATGTTCCCGCACGGGCGGATCCGTGCATTCAAGATGCGATACACTCGAAACGGAGACACCGGTTCGAAACAACGTTATGGTCTCGAAACGTTTCATCGTTTGTTTGATTACATATTATGCCACCACACCCTATGAATCTGTGTGTATTTGAGTGATCTTTGTCGCATTGTATCAACTAAAATTATATTTTTCCAATACACTTCAGTTACGAAAACTAGAACAAAATTTGATTTGCAAATTTATGTTGAAATATTCGTTGGGAGTTTCCAAAACACAACTCTTAACAAGTAATATAAGCCACTGGTGTCGAAAATATTTGTACATTGTTTCACCGAATAATAGAAACAACGTATCAACGATGAGCTCATAGTGTACATATATCTTAGGCTTGCTAAAATTTAAATGTTCAATATTTTGTTGATGCTGATGCTACTAAGCTGGAACACCACCTCATTTACAATCAAGATTGTTCTATGAACCAACTTCATGGATTACACGGGGGGGGGATAACATTGTGACTGTTGCGAGGACGATACATCCATCTTCCACTAATGAAATGAGTTTTGTTATCAATGAGATTAGTATAAAAAAATCTCTAATCCATGTGAATAACATTACGTGAGTAAATGTGATATTTACTCCGATGTTGTATATGTTTTTTCTCAGCTCGTTTATTAAAGGTCAGTGTGAACAAAATATTTTCATGTTTCTTAAAGGTATAATAGACCGAACTCCTTTCACTTATATTCTGAACAAAGTAGAATGGAGAGTGTCCTCAAGTAATATCCATCAATTCTTGGGATGTCGAAGTAAATTCATTTACTACCTTTATAGAGTTTTGATAGATACGAACGTACTCATTTGTTCCATTGCACTCTGGAGTTCGATGTGGAGTCATGTACACAACTCGCACAATTGTTCCCTGAATTTTATAAGTATTTTAGATATAAGAAATACTTTATAAAATACCCGAATACCACGAGGCATCTGGTGGATAAACGTTTTTTCATTCATTTTTTTCTTACCTATGGGTTAGTACAAAGTCTATCTCAGAAGCACATATTGTCTTCAGAACAGCTCTTGAGCACGAAGACTCGGTGCATGTTATCTACGTGTCCTGATATTTCTGTGATTGCTCAATATCTTATTATGACTAAATACGATTGAAATCCTTACACCATAAATCCTTGAATACAAAACTAACACCATTTTATTTTATAAATAATATAAAATTTATCTTCTGCAAGCCTATATTTGTAAAGTCGTTTACGAAAACACTCTTTGATTCGTTAAAAGAAAAGGACATGGGCTAAGTGAGAGTAGAGAGCCCACATCATAAGTGAGAGTAGAGAGCCCACATCATAAGTGAGAGTAGAGAGCCCATATCATGAGTGAGAGTTGAGAGCCCATATCATAAGTGAGAGTCGAGAGTCCATATCATAAGTGAGAGTAGAGAGCCCATATCATAAGTGAGAGTAGGGAGCCCATATCATAAGTGAGAGTAGAGCCTATATCATAAGTGAGAGTAGAGCCTATATCATAAGTGAGAGTAGAGAGCCCATATCATAAGTGAGAGTAGAGAGCCCACATCAATAGTGAAAGTAGAGAGCCCACATCATAAGTGAGAGAAGAGAGCCCACATCATAAGTGAGAGTAGAGAGCCCACATCATAAGTGAGAGTAGAGAGCCCATATCATAAGTGAGAGTAGAGAGCCCACATCATAAGTGAGAGTGGAGAGCCCACATCATAAGTGAGAGTGGAGAGCCCACATCATAAGTAAGAGTAGAGAGCGTATATCATAAGTGAGAGTCGAGAGCCCACATCATAAGTGAGAGTAGAGAGCCCACATCATAAGTGAGAGTAGAGAGCCCACATCATTAGTGAGAGTAGAGAGCCCACATCATTAGTGAGAGTAGAGAGCCCACATCATAAGTGAGAGTAGAGAGCCCACATCATAAGTGAGAGTAGAGAGCCCACATCATAAGTGAGAGTGGAGAGCCCACATCATAAGTGAGAGTAGAGAGCCCATATTGTAACAAATCAAACGAAGTCACTTCCAGTATAACCCTGTTTTTGCGCTCAGCTTCCTTTGTTTAAATCTAATGGCATGCAGAACCCTGTTTATGCGCTCAGCTTCCTTTGTTTAAATCTAATGGATTTAAACAAAGCGCTCAGCTTAAATCAAACTGCGAGCCAAGCACAAGCTGCTTGTGCTTGACTCGCAGTTTGCATTGAAAGCATAATGTCCTGTGCTTGTTCTTGACTCGTAGTTTGATTTGGAAGCATAATGTCCTGTGATTGTGCTTGGCTCGTAGTTTGCATTGAAAGCATAATGTCCAGTGATTGTGCTTGGCTCGTAGTTTGCATTGAAAGCATAATGTCCTGTGCTTGGGCTTGGCTCGTAGTTTGCATTGAAAGCATAATGTCCTGTGCTTGTGCTTGACTCGTAGTTTGCATTGAAAGCATAATGTCCTGTGCTTGGGCTTGGCTCGTAGTTTGCATTGAAAGCATTATGTCCTGTGATTGTGCTTGGCTCGTAGTTTGCATTGAAAGCATAATGTCCTGTACTTGGGCTTGGCTCGCAGTTTGCATTGAAAGCATAATGTTCTGTGATTGGGCTTGTCCCGTAGTTTGCATTGAAAGCATAATGTCCTGTGCTTGTGCTTGACTCGTACTTTGCATTGAAAGCATGATGTCCTGTTCTTGGGCTTGGTTCGTAGTTTGCATTGAAAACATAATGTCCTGTGCTTGTGCTTGGCTCGTAGTTTGCATTGAAAGCATAATGTCCTGTGCTTGTGCTTGCAAAAAATAATACAAAATATCACAGTTTAAAAAAAGCTGCTTGTGTATTCTTCAGGCACTGATTCATGAGCCTGAGCATCCTAATGCAGGTTCAGTGTATACCTACTGGAGGGTGGAGGGGGTCAGACAGATCTCCCTTCCCTATGGGGCCTTCCAATGGGGTAGGGTTTTCTCCAGTCCCATAAAGGGTAATGAGCAAGGCCTGGCCCGGCAATTAAAAATATCGATTTAGCGCGGAGATGTTACCGCCTGCAATAAGAATTGCATTACGGGTCGAGGACAGTCCTGGATGCCACCAAAAACAACTGGTTGTTTGAGATCTAGTAATCCTTATTCAAACCACACTGTCATGGCATGCTTCGTAAGCTATGTTGTAATCCCTGTTCATACCACACTGCCATGGCATACTCGTGAGCTGTGTTGTAATCATTGTTCATACCACACTGCCATGGCATGCTTCGTGAGCTGTGTTGTAATCCCTGTTCATACCACACTGCCATGGCATGCTTCGTGAGCTGTGTTGTAATCCCTGTTCATACCACACTGCCAGTGCATGCTTCGTGAGCTGTGTTGTAATCCCTGTTCATACCACACCGCCATGGCATGCTTCGTGAGCTGCGTTGTAATTCCTGTTCATACCACACTGCCATGGCATGCTTCGTGAGCTGCATTGTAATCCCTGTTCATACCACACTGCCATGACATGTTTCGTGAGCTGTGTTGTGCAATGTACTAAGATTCTTGTGATGTGCGAAATAATACAGGATGGATAAACAAAATGCTTATTGAAAGTTATTTTTTATGAGGTGTACCTCCATTTTTTTATCTTGTTCGTAAGATTATTTAAATTAAATGCGTTTCATCATAAACAGGAAATTCATGAACAGCTTACATCGGGAATCGTTTCAAGCAATTCCAAGTTATCCCGCAACGTGATGAAGTCTGCTTCCAGGCAAACAATTTATGTTTTTCAGGTTACTACCGATGCAGGCCGAACCGAAATTAGGAAGATAGTAAAGGAATTCGCTCACCTACGGATGAAATAGCAGAAGCTCGGTAATAAATTTAATGACGGTGTTCACATGCCCACGTTGTGAGAATAATGACGAACACCTTTCCTCTGTTCAAAAATCAACAGCTAACAAGAAATGTTTTCACTTAGGAGGAAAAAATACATTTCCTGGCTGCTGTCGCTGGTGCTGGTGGCACGTCAGACAGGCCGGGCAGTGCCCGCACCCGCCCGATCATGCCCCCAGATGGGCACCACGCCTTTAACCCACGGGCACGGCTACCAAAATAGGACTGCTGAAGGTACCTCCTCAAATATGCACATGTTTGTCAGCGCTTCCCCCAACGTCAACAGAAGGTAGTGCGCATCGCGATCCTGCCAACCATGCCTTCCTCCTGTACAGGATACTGATACGCGTCTTCCACACTGTATCTCACGACTGTGAGTGTCGTCTAAACACTGTGTACGAGCAGACCAGTCGTACAGTGTGGGTGTCGTCTAAACACTGTACGAGCAGACCAGTCGTCTGCTTGTACAGTCATGACCCAGACTTGACCTCCTTGTTACGGGCGTGCATGAAGAAGGAACACAGTATCTGTGAGTTGTTGAGAATCGGCATGAATTTTTGGCCGCAAATTGAACTATTATGCTTGCGTTGACGATACGTGGGAGGATGAAGTGTTTCATTTCTTTCTTCTATAATGTGGTGTGTCGCTTGCAGATCTTGGTAATTTGATAACATGATGTGGCTTTTATACTCACAATGAACATGATCATGCTAACACGTAGTGATTCCTTCTACAGACCCACTTTGCCAAGCAATTCCTGCAAAAGAATTGTTTATCAGTCCCAGTTTGTCTTGAATTATGGACGATGTTTGTCGTGATCGACCAATGTGATTGGGTTCGGTTATTAGCGACCCGATGGCCGAGTGCCACCCGATGGCCGAGTGCCACCCGATGGCCGAGTGCCACCCGATAGCCAAGTGCCACCCGATGGCCGAGTGCCACCCGATGGCTGAGTGCCACCCGATGGCCGAGTGCCATCCGATGGCCGAGTGCTACCCAATGGCCGAGTGCCATCGCCCTCAGCTGTTTCGTCAGTCGCTGGTGTTGTATGCTTTGACTTTGAGTGTCGGCATCAGCGTGCTATGCTGGCGGAGAGACTAGCAACCTCAAGCCCTCTGACCACCTAATCCCTTGCCACTCGTCAGCGTAGAAGAAACTGCCTGTGTGGTTATGCACACATATAAATTATAGGCTAAATAACACTTTTTTCAACTTTAAAGGAGTCTGCCACACTCACCCAGAAAAGTAGGCCTATGAAAGCTGGGAAGGTGAGGGAGGCCGTGTAGAAGCCAAGCCAAGCGAAGTACACACCGATCTTATCACCAAAGTAATTGTGGATGGAATCTGAAAATGACATAAATTTAAGATCAGTGGAGCGGCATGAAAACATCTATGACATATAATAATGCTGGAAAACCTTCTATACATGAATGCATTTGGCCGGTGAAACATTAATGGTTTACAAGAGTCTATTGTTTATGAACATGACGTATACATGACAATATGTATGTAAAATCCTTTATTTGCATACAAGCCAGCAAATAGGAAGAGAAAAACATTGCATAGGGACAGGAAAAACAAGAGCTTCCCAATTAGGTCGGTCAAAGAATACTGGTTAGTCAAGAAGAGTTCAGATGCAAAAGAACATCAGAAATTTGAGCACAGCATCTGTGGCTGCTCTCAAATGACGGGACTATTCTGGTCGTCAGTCACGATGCGTCCAAACTTCAGGTACCTCATTGAAAAACATGAATACGCGACTAAAAAAAATTGAGGCTAAAATAGGTGAGTGATCTACGAGACACTTTCATGAAAACCATCAAATTTTCCCCAAAAGAGATCCCGACGTCTGTTTCATATTCACAATATAACCTTCAAAGCCCATGCGGACAAACTCTGATCCAGGATTAAGGGGGCTCTTATGTTCCTCAACTCAACGAAGGAGCAACTCAAATTTCAAGTAGAGGACTCTCGTAAGCAATGCTCTGATCTTGCCATATGTAAACTACAGCTCGACTGAACAGGGAAAGTGTAAGGAAGCGCTTCCTGCTCTACGATATCCACCCCTGCCAGAGTTTCATGGCAAAAATAGCTCACGACAGAAATTTTTCGAGCAGTGACGAAAGTGATCGGAGTACAAATGTTAACATTTCACAATCTTCACCTTGTTTTAATTTGAATTCTGGATTTAAGGTATGGTTTTTGAAACACCAGAATACCACGAGGCATTTTTTGAATAAAGACACAAATATAGTCTACATTGGCCAATGTGAAAACATAAGCACGTCTTTAAAGCATTTAAACCCTAAAAAAAAGTATTTCCTTATATTATCCTGTTTACCAATTACGACCATGTTTATGATGTTTTACATGCTAATGAGTCATGAGTTTATTAGATGTCGGTGTTCATGAGGCAACCCTGAGGTGTCGATCTGCTTAGGTTTTGATAGCCTCGCATAAGTGCTAGTTATTGGTTCGACAGTTCCAAAACTGGCAGAGGGCAGTAACCTCTACTTCGCCCCTTCTATTCCGCCCCTTTCTGCTGCATCCTAATCTGCAGTTCTGTAATAATATCAAACGCAGATCTCTCCTTTCCACATCGTGAAATTGGTCGAGTTTTCACTAAGTTCTGATCTGCCTATACCATCGATCAATTCTGGTAAAACTGTATATCAGTGACTATGGTTGGAAAATTTAAAAATGGGCGTTCTATGGGATTCAAGGAATCCAATTTTTGGTATCCATTACAAACTTTTTGAACTTTAAAAAAGAGAGTGTAAAAGTATTATCTCATCATCTTATTTGGTTTTCTTTAATGAAAATAATGACCTATTTGCATACATATTTGTTCGCACCGATTACATCAATCATCGGTGCGAGTTTAAAGGACAAACTTAGTTTTATTCTCAACTGCTTCGATAATCTAACGCTTTTCCGCAATATGACAGCCCCATATCACTGCAGCTCACGATGAACCTGCTTTTGATTCAGGAGCGTAACCTAGGGCAGGGAGGAGGGAATATAATAGTGTTTTTTTTTGCAATAAATTCCGTAAATAATGGGAAATTCCCCACCCCAGGATTTTTTTATACGCGGCTGTTTTGACTGGGTTTCTTTTAATGGATTATCCTCATCACCTACCACAAGGAGGTAATGAAGGAAACCTCACGGTTCGAGACCGTGTTAATGCTGATAGCAACAGAACATTGAATATTTACTGAAGTGTCTGTCATTTATTGTACCTAATTTCCTAAACTAAAGCATTTTTTAAATATTACCGGGTCGCTCACACTACTAAGTGGAACATCGGTTACAAACATCCAACCCTCAATTAATTTCCTTAGGACTCCCTTCACAACATTTCTAAATTGGATATTTCGCCCACATCAGTCCCGTAGCAACAGAAACGGTTTATTCTGAGCTCCTAAACGAGCCCTGCATAGAATTTACTTTACCTGTGACCTTCATTTTGAGCGCCTCTTTTCTCTATTAAACAGTTTGGAAGCTCCAATTTTTCCACATTAACTTTATGTCATGTTGATAGGTCGTGCACTTACCTCAGCACGTTGAGTGAGCTGGGAAACTTGAGTGAGCTGGGAAACTTGAGTGAGCTGGGAAACTTGAGTGAGCTAGAAAACTCGAGTGAGCTAGGAAACTCGAGTGAGCTAAGGAAGCCAGGTAACCTCATATTTACTAAGGAGACCAGCTTGCATTTAATCCACTTACCAACGTTTCCAAGTTTGGGATGTACGAAATTAAAAAGTAGATGCCGGCATCCCATTGACAGAACCATTCATCGAATGACGACTTAGTCATAGCATGATGATGTTGTTGTATTACAACGTTGCAACCGCCCTACGGGGGAGTCTGCATTAACTTGGCGTTGGGACTCCGGTGGAACATGAAAGCAAATAATAAATAAATACAACGTTGCATGGAGTAAATATTAACATTTTTTGAATGATTTTCCACATCATTGAATGTTCAAGCTAATTTCGTCGCTCATCAATGAAAAATCATTCTGTGTGCTCTAAACTTGAGTGAAAGAGTCCCTCAATACCTTATAACTACATGAAAATCAATCTATCCCAACACTTGCAGCAGCTGTCGATTAGTTTCACTGATTTAAAATATCAACAAAATATTCTTTTCATTACAAATAACTTTACCCACGACACCAATGGGAGTTCAGTTTAGAGGATGGAAAATGTTTATTATAAATATTAATGTTGAAACACGAGTAAGCATACACGTACCTCAATGGTTTTCTCACGAATTATCTCTAAACTACAGCATATGCAGACGCACAGAAGATGGTACAGCTCATCCCGATATTCTAACTTACCAGTTAGCCGCAGAGTAGCAATTGCAATCAGCATTAGGTACCACATAGAAAAATACACTGAATAGGAGAAGGCATACGTTACCTAAGGGCTGGTACCTGAAGAAGGTCTGGACCCAGGAGTTCTGTAGCCTGGACAGGTGCTCGTGGTCGTGCAGGGGAAACACTTGCTCAATCAGACCAGCTGACCGCCACTTGGACACTGAAGACGACACGCGAAAGGTACATGAGGAACACATAAGATTGACAGTAACGAATCTCCGGGTAGATATAATACAGGAATGATACCTGGACAAAACACCGATCGTGACACTAGAGGCATACGTAAACATTCTTCAACACCAACTCTGGTTTACTCTGTATCTTCCAACAGAGCGAACAAGAAAAATTCGGTATGAAGAATACAAACTCCCATCCATTAACCTAGTTAATTTTCTTTTCATAAAGCCATTGACTCAATACTCCCTTAGAAACTTCTGTATCTCTGCCAGTAAAAATGCACTCGAGCATATAAACGAAGTTCATTATCTGTGGCCAAAGTTGGCTGCCTGCAGGAAGTCGGCCCCTCCTACTTGGCAACGAAGTTGCTCAAAAACATCATGAATAGCGTCACAAACTTGCGGGGAACATTTGCATAATTGAGATAGCTCGACTTGGGCGAATCTTCTCCGGCTATCCTAGCCTCATGTCCAAATAGCTCTGCTGTACAAGAGCTGTTTTTTGCTGACACTAGATTAAATATTCTTAAGTAAAAATGTAAGTTTATTACTGATAATGACATGATTTTCAAACAAATATGTAATTATTATTATACATGGGGTGCTCCGATGGAAGAAAGGGGCAAAAATTCATGCTTGCTTCCTATGCAATCAAGTCTCGTTTCAATGGCCACTATATAATGACTATATGAGCACTTATTCTGAATATTGCACCTACTGAATTTCTAATTGATGCCCCACTCCTCTCCTTTTGTCGGGTATCCCCTATCCCTCCCACTACTCACACCTTACTTAGGATAGATGCTGCACTGGCCTGCATCAGCGCCTCTACCTCTCCATTTGTTGTTAAAATCAGCGAGGCCAAATTTTGTTGTTCACGTTAGAATTGAATGACAAAATAATTCCGTCCACGATAAAAAATAATTACTCATAATACTTGAAAAATCCCGATGAAAACAATATCATTACTATCACACAATAGCACTACAATCACACAATATAACTACAATCACACAATATCACTACAATCACACAATATCACTACAATCACACAATATCACTACAATCACACAATAGCACTACAATCACACAATATCACTACAATCACACAATTTCACTACAATCACACAATATCACTACAATCACACAATATCACTACAATCACACAATATCACTACAATCACACAATATCACTACAATCACACAATATCACTACAGTCAAACAATATCACTCTAATCACCCTATTAACGGCGTAGTGTTCACCTTCGATATTGCTTCGTTTGCTCCACCATGCAATTGTAACCAATAATTTTCCTACGTCTCGACCTAATCAATCACATTCTATTCCCAGTTCCCTGGCTGAATAAAGGTCGAATGATGACAACATGCCTCCATCATTTTTAACTGGATAAGAGAAGCATTTATAAACCATTATTCTTCATCAATATAGCCTACCATATCCTCATGGGCACTAAGCGGTGCTTATATTATCCTCACCGATTGCCTCTCCAATCCACATAAGCTAAATGGCACGCACATCGTCCTCACTGCTATTGCCTCTCCTATTTTCATGGGCACTAAAGCCCCCACATCGTCCTCAACGATTGCCTCTCCTATTTTCATGGGCACTAAGGCACCCGCATCGTCTTCAACGATTGCCTCCCTATCCTCATGGGCACGATGGCACCCTCGTCGTTTTAGCTGATAGCCTCCTCTATCCTCATGGGCATTATGGCACCCTCGTCGTTTTAGCTGATAGCCTCCTCTATCCTCATGGGCACTATGGCGTCTACTTCGTCCTCACCAAGAGCCTCCTCTATCCTCATGGGCACGATGGAGCCCTCATCGTTCTCACTGAGAGCCTCCCTTATTCTCATGGGCACTATGACGACCACATTGTCCCCACCGAGAGCCTCCCCTACCATCAAGGGCACGACGGCGCCAACATCGTCCTCACCGAAAGCCTCTCCTATCTTCACGGTCACAAGGGCGCCCACATCATTCTCACCAAAAACCTCCCCTGTTTTCATGGTCACTAGGGCGCCCACATCGTTCTCACCGATAGCCTCCCCTATCCTCATAGGCACTATGGCTCCCACATCGTCCTCACTGGCCCGCAAGGAGTCGAGCAGATACTGGACGATGGTGTGCCGTTCCTGTGCCGTGAAGAAAGTGCTAAGATCCTCCACTCCCTGAGACAAGGGAATAAAAAAGGAGCAAGTGGAGGAAGGCTCATGTCAGCGATGGGAAACGATTTCCTCTTAATGTGTGTTTTTCATATAACTTTTGTTAGTTTAGGCATAGTGTACAAAAATGGAATGGGTTACGCATCTATCAGACGGTAACGCCCACCATCATTGTAGATATACCTTCAAGCCAGTTGCTAATAATCACACATTATTCATCAATATTATGATCAGCTGTAACACTGCTCGATTTATAAATGGCTCGTTCAGAAAGAGTCTACATAGGAAGGTGTGATATTAACCCAAACATTTCCTTTTCTGAGCCCTTGCCCTGTATCACCTCAAACATGGAGAGCTCCGCATTGGTAACCTCTCTGAGCCCACACCCGAACTCCAGCTTGGTTTTCTTGAAGAGCCGCAGATCCTCGGCCCCTTTGACGAGCCTGGGAGGGAGGGGAGCAAGGTGAGGGGGTTAGCAGTCGGGGGATGAGAACTGGAAATCGGAATTGGAAAACAGAATTGAGGATTAGATGAACAAATGGGCCTGGTTCTGGTAGGCTACTGACAAGATCCTATGCTCAGATCAAATAGACATTATTCATTATTAAATGAGCTAGACAGCTTTGGTTTCAGTTTTATTTTATATCAAGTTCTTTTCCAACCGGGTAATCCTGTTCAATTCACTTTGGTTGACCGAAAAAACAACGGGAAGGGCTGACGTTTAAGTAAAGCCTCCTAGGAGATGTAGAATATTTTCTTATTATATGCAAACAGTCAAGATTAAATCTGTATAATTCACGGTCAATATTGAGGTCTTATAACGACACTCATCACTTGTGTGCGTCAATAGATATCGATAAGTTGATAGGAATAATGCAGACTTGATAATGATATATAAAATAATTTCCAACTGGCATGATACCCGTCCCTGAGGCACCCAAGACATCGAGCCACCTCTTATACAGTTCAGAGATTTTCCCAATCGCACTAGTCAAAAGAAATGTGTTGAAATTATATGAACATAATTTAACATGTTGGTCATGGCACCTATTTCTGAATATTCTGAACGACAACGGCAATGAGACATCGCTTGTTAGTCTCAGGCTTCTAACTTTACACACAACAGCTCCTTAATAAGCCAGGGAGGTCATTGAGGGTTCCCAACCTAGGACTTTATTCCCCTCATTACCTTTACCTGCACTTCCAACTCGCACCCCCCCCCCACACTCGTACTCGCTGCACGTATTGAGCGGTCACAGCCTTGGCCGAGAAGAGGGGGCATCAACCCACGGCACTAGGCTTGGCAAATATGCCTAAGCGATTCTTGCCTGTTCAAACATTGCTAAGCCCATCGACCTCGAAGCTCATTTACCGCACTTCAGTTTTGCGCCGCTTGAACGACGGGGCGCTTTCAAGGGAGTAAGACTTACCCCGGATGGTGTATGCAGAATGGAACTTTCAAGGGAGTAAGACTTACCCCGAATGGTGTTAGCTGAATGGCGCTTTCAAGGGAGTAAGACTTACCCCGGATGGTGTAAGCTGAATGGTGTTTTCAAAGGAGTAAGACTTACCCCGGATGATGTAAGCGGAATGGCGCTTTCAAGGGAGTAAGACTTACCCCGGACGGTGTAAGCTGAATAGCGCTTTCAAGGGAGTAAGACTTACCCCGGATGGTGTAAGCTGAATGGTGCTTTCAAGGGAGTAAGACTTACCCCGGATGGTGTAAGCTGAATAGCGCTTTCAAGGGAGTAAGACTTACCCCGGATGGTGTAAGCGGAATAGCGCTTTCAAGGGAGTAAGACTTACCCCGAATGGTGTAAGCGGAATGGCACTTTCAAGGGAGTAAGACTTACCCCGGACGGTGTAAGCAGAATGACCCGGAATATCGTTGTTATTTGTTCACCGCTGCCGCTTTATTATCTCCATCTATTGTTTCCCATCGTTGATCAAAATAAGCGGGGTATCGGTAATGAACAAAGGCTATTGTCGTTCAAAGTTATTAAGCTCTAGTATTGATTTGATGTTGAGGCTCAATCATCTGTCCATATTGTCGTTCATGAATGATTCAGTCTACTAGTATTTTCTGGGTAAATTGGATTCAATTGATGTAATGGGCATCAATTATTTACTCAGTGGACACAGACGGTTGCTGGGCATGCTCTACTAGCTAAGCGTCCCCTATTATTCTCCCATGAGTGGAACAGATACAAAATGTTATGAATTATTCATGTGTAAATAAAAGGGAGGCTCATGTTCCTGCAACAGATCATTTGTACGGTCTTGTACGTAGCAAAATACTTAGACCTCTCCTCATCGTTTAACCATGTGACATTTTTCAACAGTGGCTGAACACTATTTGATAAGTGAGTCATTTATAACGACAATTGGTTATCATACGAAACAGCGCACTAGAAAGCCTTGGCACTCTAATCTAATCTAATCTTATCATACGAAACATTGTCAGACTGGTTATTTTACGGCACATCAGATTGGTTGTTATATGAAACATTTTCCGATTGGATATTACACGACACGTCAGATTGTTTATTATATGAAACATTTTCCGATTGGATATTGCACGACACGTCAGATTGGTTGTTATATGAAACATTTTCAGATTGGATATTATACGACACGTCAGATTGGTTATTATATGGAACTTTTTCCGATTGGATATTACACGACACGTCAGATTTGTTACTATATGAAAACATTTTCAGATTGGAAATTACACGACACGTCAGATTGGTTATTATATGAAACATTTTCATATTGGATATTACACGACACGTCAGATTGGTTGTTATGTGAAACATTATCGCATTATCAGAATGTTTACACAGGTGAGAGAAACACAACCTCACTTTCAATATTCAACCAGCCTCATCAAGATATAGCGACAGAGGAGTGGTAAGTAGCAACATTTTCAAACGGCGTGTTCGTATAATCAGCTGCGAGTGTTTTTGCGATTACTCTTAGTCGTAATGTTTTGAAGCTTTTACGAACGAAAAGAACAAAGGGCGAAATTTGTGTGAGGCTGTTCATGAGTTATTTTCAAATGTTGAATTATGCTTATTACCTGTTAAATGAACAAACAAATTATTTGAATCGAAAACATATAGAACCTACGTAACATTGTGAGAAATATCTTGTAACGTTGATAAGTTTTTCTATCCTGCGTTGCACTGCTAGAAAAAATATTGTGTAGGATTATGTGGGACCATCGAAATCTGAGAGTTCCATTGACCCGTAGTTGAGTGCTGTACGGGCGCGCCTCGTTAGCGGTCACCAACGATACACTTCGTAATGGCGGTCATCGCGCTCCTCGTAAGCGGTCACCAACGATACACTTCGTAATGGTGGTCATCGTGCGCCTCGTAAGCGGCCACCAACGGTACACTTCGTAATGGCGGTCATCGCGCGCCTCGTAAGCGGCCACCAACGATACACTTCGTAATGCCGGTCATCACTTTCTTTGGGTAGTTTTAATTTGTTCGCTCGCATCATGAAATAGAAGAAAAAAAACGCAGTCCTTCTCTGATTTTTCCAATAGTATTTCCTCTTCGAATGGACAAACAAAAATATGTATATTTTCATCCTAAGCCATGCTAGGGGATGCTCTCGAATAATTGCTTGCGTGTATTTTCAATTTGTTATGTTATATAAAAATCATGGTTGCAGACAACGTTCTGCTCACTGGTGCCCTTAGATCCTTGTACCATAGAACACTCACAGATTAAAGAAACACTCGTTTACCATTTCGGATATTGAAAAATTCTTGGCGATCATACTTCCCTCTGTGTTTTAGCTTGACATGAATGTAATTTATACATCAAATTCAATAAAAAATACAGATATTATTTAGTAACAAACTTTGCATTAGGAACGTATTATTTGTTTTTTTTCATTAATGACTAACCCTAAACAAATTTAGTTTCGCTGTACCTTTGCGGCATCCCCCACTGTCGTCCGCGCTCCGAAAAATTTCTAACTGTGAAGACATAGTGTAGTTACAAAAAGAGACAGGCTTGTGAATAGAGAAGGTATCAATCACCGTCAAAGATCGGTCATAGAACTTGGCTAGACGTTTAGCCTACTTCTAGTACTTGCTCTTTTTGCTCTTGAGAGACCCACTGAATTGATTCAACTGGAATCTGAATATAACGCGTCTTTTTAGTCGTTGAAGACAAATAGTAAAATGCTAGGGGCTTCATTACCCCTTGAAATCACCCAATCATGGATGCGGCTAGGTAAATGGACCAAGGGTTCACCCATTAATGGATGCGGCCAGGTAAATGGACCAAGGGTTCACCCATTAATGGATGCGGCCAGGTAAATGGACCAAGGGTTCACCCATTAATGGATGTGGCCAGGTAAATGGACCAAGGGTTCACCCATTAATGGATGCAGCCAGGTAAATGGACCAAGGGTTCACCCATTAATGGATGCGGCCAGGTAGATTGCCTATACCAACTTGTCGATAAATGCGGCCAGGTAGATAGCCTTTGTACGCACCCATCAACGGATGCGGTCAATAAGATGACTATACCCATCGATAAATTTGGCAAGGTAGAAAGCCCTAGAACTCACCCATTACTGAATGTATGCGGATAAGTAACGCCATAGTATTCACATATCTATGGATACGGCCAGGTAAAAGGCCCGTATACTCCCCAATCGTTAGATGTGTCCAGGTAGGGTGGCATCAGTACTCCCCCATCGATGGATGAGGCCAGGTAGAAGTCCCTACATTCCCCTAGTCTTATGACGTGTCCAGGTAGGTGGCCGAGTACTCGCCTATCGATGGATGCGGCCAGGTAAGGCGCCATATTACTCACCCATCGATGGATGCGGCCAGGTAGATAACCTACTACTCACCCATCGCTGGATGCGAAAAAGATAGAAGGCATTAGTACTCCCCGTCGATGGATGTGTCCAAGTAGGTTGCCCTAGTACTCACCCATCGATGGATGCGGCCAGGTAGATGGCCCTGGCTGAGGAGGTGGTGGTTTTGACACTGAGTATGAGCTCTGGCAGACGGCTCTTAAGGCGCCCAGCGAGCCAACTGATGGCGGCATCGTCGGTAGTGGAGCTGAAGGCGATCACCACCTCACAGCCCTGAAGAAGGAGGGGAAGGGGTGAGGTGGGGTGTGGGAACAACACACGAAGAAAACTAGCGCTAATCTTTCCTAATGGTTAAACAATATGTTCAAAAATTATTTCTGAAGAAATGCAATGCGGATTGAATGTATCCTCGACCACAGCAACGCATTCGTAATGCCGCCCCAACGTTGCTGCCACCAATGCTACCTTATCATTTCTTCTCATTTAAAGACAGGGAAAATCAATTATTATGATAATGAATGTATAATATTTCGGTTCATATCTCTTATGACTAATTATTTATACTTGACCAAACAGTTTGTAATCGCGAACAGAGCATTGACCAATGTTATGCGATTGTGGGTGAGTCAGAACCTCTCCGTGTTTCTACTTATAACAGCCGCCCAGGTCTGAAAACTTTACACACAAATCTATTTTCCAAATTCTTCTTCTTAAAACACTGGCACAGTGCAATAGCGAACAAATTCAGTCTTCACAAGATAGCAAATTTGGTTTCTAGGTATTTCTCATGTTGGAGCACAGTTTGCAGCAGATGCAAATAAAAAATTGTTTTAAGAAATATTCGTGAAAACGGAACGGACGTTCGTCAAATCCAGATGAACGTTTTCAATAGACAGCACAGTTGCTCCTTCATTAGCACAGTTGCTCCTTCATTAACACAGTTGCTCCTTCATTAGCACAGTTGCTCCTTCATTAACACAGTTGCTCCTTCATTAGCACAGTTGCTCCTTCATTAACACAGTTGCTCCTTCATTAGCACAGTTGCTC
>SDVV010004318.1:0-20323 GCA_016164225.1 Gammarus roeselii
TATGTAAATGTTTAGAGGACTTCAATCTTCCGTTGTATTTAAAATAATTAATTTTATTGAACTTGGTAGCCTTGCAATTATTTTTCGCAACTCGTGATTTTCAGGCAAACAAATCAATAGATGTCCACTTCACACACCTCTTCAAAAACGCTTGTGTGTGCCAACCTGAAGCCCCGTAGACTGAGCGTTAAATGGTACTGTTGCTGAACGCGTTACGGGCCGCCTGTGAGCAGTCAGGTATGCCGTGCTGTTCGTATTGTCAGTTCCTATCTTCTTCAAGTGGCGTTGGGTTCACCCGCATCAGAATGAGTAAATATGAAATACTCTTTTGTGCTGTATGCTGATATTTTCTAGTTATTTTGCTCATATGTACTATAGTGTGTTGGCATTCGAAATCATAATAGGAAATGCTCTCATATGAATGCTCCTCACATATTTTTAACGAAATGAGATGTTCGGAAATCGAGATTACGGTCAACGTTCTTATTGCTGGCAAAGGTAACTCATTGTAACACAGGGCAACGATTCTTGCCGGGTCCTCCTTGGCATGCCATCATCCTGGCACTGCCCGGATGATGGCATTGTCTTTATGTTTCAAACAGTGTAATTCAGAACTTTCAGGTCATCTGTGGCGGGATTTTTTCGTTGTCAGATTAATTAGAATTATCTGTGCTTAGATCATGTATTATATTATTTTAATGATTCCGAGCAGACAAAAATATATGAAATATTATTTATTTTTTCGTGTACTACTGGGGAGGTAACAATCGCACAAGAAAACACTCAACATAAATTTTTCATACATTAATGCATTTTTTTTTCAGAATAAACATTTATCGAGATGTGTTATTCGTAACAATTATAGAAAACTGTCGCAACATGCAAATTATTTTATATTATCAAGTATCAAGAGTAAGAATAAGTGAATAATACTTTTAAACACACTGCTCGATTTCTCGGATAGCGGTGCGATTGCGAATGTTCTCCGATTATTTGAAGGCCTTTCAAAGAGGAATACAACTTAACTTCAAAAAATGTTCTCATCAGATGATTTCCAAAAGTGGTCCAGAACTGGCACCCTCGGTATTTTATTGTTCCCTATTTTCGGAGAATATGGTCTATTTGATAACGGGACAGAATTAGTAGGCTTCATCAATATTTCTTATACAGTATTTCTGTTGATCGAAATAATAATTTCCGCTGGAAAATTATGTTCGCATAAGGTGGTCAAACGCTGAAATGACTCTCGTACGCTCTCCACGCTGCACTGTGGCTAGTGCGTAGAAACAGCGGGTGGTGGTTTAAATTGAGTATTGAGTAGTTTCGAGTCCAGCTGTCGTACGTCTTCATCTTTTTGTTGAGTTAATGCAATCCGTTTCGTTCATAAATTGTTAAATTATGAATAATATATGCTCCCCCAACGATACATCTAACGAATTTTTATAAGAAATCAATTGCAACTCTTCGATTTACAGTCCATGGGCCGACAAGGACATAGGGCCATGGAAACTATGACTCCACACCCACAATGAATATACTTTTATGATAGGGGATAAAAAATAAATAAACAAGTTCTCTGATGAGTAAAGCGATACAATAACAATGATCACATCTAGAGAACCAGTAGCACTCAATCAAATTGCTTTATTCCGTCGCTTTAATTAAGAATTAGTAAAGACATAGGGTGTGAGTTACAATCAAGTCACTGAGATTATTTTTTGCTGCGGTATGCATGTACTCCTATCAGTGGACATGTGTGCCTCGCAATGTTAAGATATACTTCCCTTTTATATTTGTTCCCACGTATTCGCAGTTTCAAGCAATGATATCTCCCTCTACAATACTGGAAAAAAAAGTTATTTGTACCGCCTAAGTGATAACGCATCTTGCCACACAACGATGTGGCAGTTGTTATTCCACCTAAAGGGACGACACCATTTCCCGTATGTTTCCCTATCTCAGCTAGCCAGCAATCTCGATGCAAATTTGCGCCCCCGTGGAACAATTGCTTTCAGCACTGGGCGATCTTTGGAGACACTGCTTGAATGGACCAGCTGAAAGTGAACAGGAATTCGATCCGAGAAGTAGAAGTTTATAGATCATCGTAAATAAGGTATTCTAAATAATCGTGATCTACTGAACACCGCTCGTAGTCAGTAAACGCGGCTCTGGTAGAAGCCAACGGCGATGCAAATCCTCATACGTGCATCAGATAATTTTATGAAAATTGCACACGTATTTTACCCCTGAAATATTAAATTTAATTATATTGCGGTATTACGTACAATAAATTGTTACTCCTATCAACAGGACACAATTGGAGAACTCCGAGGCTTTGAATTGCCGTTGAAATTATTGAGGAACAAACCTTGAAACCATTGAAAAACAAATAAAATATGTTCCTGAATGATTGTTAAGTCGACAATCGTTAACTTTTTCAAAAGCTTTTAATTGATTAAAGGCCTTCCATGTGTTTTTTCGTTTTATATATTCTGGTTGTTGGACAAACGGTATTAGTTATCGAAACTTCATTCCATCACAGTTTCAGGAGTCCTTCTGGTGAATTACACTCAAGGAAGGACTGGTCTTGTGAACCCTACGAATATAGTTGAGAATTCTCTTTTAGCCAACCCGGGCAAAGTCAAAACTCAATATTTAGCGGCATTTCGAACAAAAGGTTTGAAAAAGACGGATAGTGCAGACATTTTCAGATGCGTTTATAACAGATATCGTCTTGAAACTCCATCAAAAATTTATAAATCCGACTTACAGTAGCCGGTTGAAATTGTTTAGCCGGTTTCCTTTTCTGTTTGAGGTAAATAGAGGAGGTCACATCAAACATTTTGTTCAATTTTGGATATTGTACGGCAAATGTAAGATCTCTAGTTTAGACTGTTTAACTGATCAGCGCTAAAAAGTGTTTTTCACTTCTAAAACACGGTGTTTTGTGTCATTTGACAGACAAAGCAGCGTAACATTCCTAAACTATGAAGGAGAGAGAATTTGTTTCACGGACTTTTCTGCGAATCCCTTTTGTTAACAGGTGACCGCAGCATAAAAAGCTAAACTGAATATAAACACTCACAGCAGCAACAGCGGCCGCAAAAAATAAACAGCAACATAAATAACATTATAAACAACCAACAACATCATCAGGAGTCCCTGTGCAACAACCCATCAATCAATATCATGACTCCAATAGTCAGCAACAGCAGACAAATGCTGAAGATGCGAATCAGCAACACTAACCATCTTCGGTCGGTTACTAGCGGAAAGGGAAAACAGCATAAATAGGGCCTCTACATCTATGTGGATGTCCCATCAGCTGACGAGCGAGGACAGCAGCAACTGCAGCTAAAAAAGGGGCCAACGAAGCGTGCAACTCCGCCCGCGTTCCGTAGCCAGAAGATTCGCTTTCAACAGTTGACAATGGATAAAAAGAAAAGAACGGCACGGGGCATACCAAGCTGGCTGATCAATGAGAAATGTAAAAATAATAGGTCAAAGATGATCCCAGACGCAGCGCGAGTATCAGTATCACGACACACGAATACGACAGCTTATAAAATTTATCAGGTTTGTCTAAATATATGTGAGCTTCCAGATTCTATTGTTATAAATCTGTAGGATTCTAATTCCATTCCTCGCAGCAATAAGACGAATTTATGTAGGAACATACTTTTTCAAAATCAACTATCTTCCGAGAAAGATATCTTCAGCAGCTATTTTTATTACCTACACTCCAAAATACCTGTGCGTCACGTGGACGTTATTATCCTCATCATTTTCTAGCTCCAAATGCGGATGATGGTTCGCGCTATCATTTCCTTATCTTTGTACGACAAACCATGTAATGTGAATTAACTGATAATCAAAATTCCGTTTTAGCAGGGGTTATCACAAATTCCGTCCGAGAAGAGCTTACCGTGTTAATCCAATCCTCTTTGTTTCTTTTTTTTCGCCGGCCATAGGGCCTAAATAAAATTATAGGTAGTCGTCACGCAAGGGATTGGGCTTGTGATGATGTATATTCAATTTGCTTATAATTAACGTTAGCCGGACGGTGTAAACCATTCATGGTTTTCGCTCAATAATTCTATAAAATAATAAAAATCGTGGCGATTTATATGATTATAAATCTACCTAATTATCCGTAATGTAGAAATCTGGAAAATAAAGTAATACATTCAAGAGAGATGCATTGATGTTATATTTAAGGGCTAGTTTTCTGATTATTTATGCTCTAGGTGGGCGGCGGGAGGAAGGGGATTTGAAGTGCTGCATCACTACAGCCTTCAACTCACTATCAGTGCCCCTCACGAAGTAGAAATTTGCCTTAGAGAGCAGAAAAACGTCATTGATCTAGACTGTGCATGAGAGATCCGTGTATGTTTAGAGCGTACGGAATAGGGTTGAAGCATATATTTATAGATGAAAATTTCACTCGCATGCATCTCATGCATCTGTTGTGCCCATCGAAATCGCTCTGAACATTTTTGAATAAGCAAAAAATCACAGCCGGATAAAATCCCATCACAATTTTCCGAAGTTGTCTCGTGTAATCCGGTTCATCAGTCGTCGAGGGCTTGTTTCAAACTACCGCTTGTACTGTATCATCTGTCATCGATCAGACCCTATCAATAGTTTTTGTTTCAACACCTGATAACATATTGATTCTCATATGCAGATAGTCGGAAAGCCTAATCCATGACATGAGTGAACATGAAACATTACACAATAATAACAACTTCTTTCTTAGCGCTGCATAGAGCGGCCGCCTCCTCCGCAATGATATCTTAGGCTTGCGATTTATGTTGGCAAGTTCGCCCTAAGGGAAAGCTTGTGATGTCTTACGGCTTAGGGAGGCAGCTATAAGCTGCAGCAGAGATATTTCTACCAAGTTTCAAAATGGCTGGAATTGTATGGATTACTGAGTAAACTGCGTATACCGCGGTCTGCCATAAGAACTAAAAGCAAATAGGATGATAATAATGTTTTCTTGATTTGGAATTTCACCAAGTCATGACTGCGATTATGAATACGTTCAATAGCATGGAGTTATAATAATCTGCAGCCAGAATAATCGATAGTCATTACAAGTGTAGGCACAGTAATTCATATTTCTAGTTGTAAATTGAACGCGTGTGTGGAAATAATATTTCTCTAGTCAATCAACCACATCTCGTAACACAATCACTAGAACTGACGATGTTTGTTATATACCTATTATCATCAATGTTACGGAAGAATTGGATTTTTTTCACAAGCAATGTTTAATTTATTTGTAGAGATAGCATATTGAGAAAACATGTACATCAGGCTGAACAATAGGGTGTTATAAGTTCCATTTGAACTGGTAACCGGGAACCGCAGAACCATCAAAGCACTCCCCGTTTCCGGTGAGGGTGTACTTCCGTTGGACTACTGCTACAACCCGATGGGGTAGTGGCTGAGTCGGAGGTCATGTCGTCCTGGTCCAACATGATATCACAGCCATACCAGCCAAATAATTATCACTTCTTTCACTACGACGACTGAACAGAACATCTTAGTATATTGCGATATTATGTCCTCCTGGTCCCTCTTTCAACTTTGGCTCTCTCCTCACCTCTGACTCGGACACTCTCATCGCTGGCGATTGACTCGCCCTCCACCACCTTCGACACTCTTCAATACAGGAAGGGCGTGCGTCTGTTCATAGCAAAGCTCAGGATGACGTCATGAATTATGGCCCCTTCGTGTTCCTGAACGAAGACACGCCAACCCAAATTCCATTACGTGGTCCCCATCCTCTCTTGATTTCCCCTTCATCGCTGCCCGCCATGCTCTCCAGACCTCCTAGACTGTTCACACAACTCTGATCTCTGATCACCTACAAATTGTTATCTCGCTCCCAAGTCCATCTCATGACCCTACTGGTCCTCGTCTTCAACATCGTCAATGTATTCAATGAAAAATAGCCATAATAACCGTCCACCGTAACAACCCCTCCACTCATCATCAAATCAGACAAATCCACTCACTCCATCCATTTGACCACTCTCTTTTTCGAACTTCACACAATGAAGTTAATTGGGCATTCGGCTCCTCAAGCGATTCCACTACCACCGGACCTGACTAACGGTAGAGGAAACGGATTATTATGACAGACTGAAAGTCTGGATGTTATGTTCAATAAAAATACGTTTTAAAATATTTGTGGTTATAGACGTTTGAGAAATGTTGAAAGTTTTCACGGTTAATGGTGAGGAAAAATATTTAACAAAAGATGGGATGGGAAACTAGATGTGAATTAACACCTAACAATTTCACTTGCCGGGATTCCTGCTACTCAATCGAATGTCACTAGAAATATCTGAGATCAAACCTTTGTCACAATTTCAAGCCTCAACAAACCTCTTTACGTTCAAAGGCTTTTGGAAAATAACCTGAGCTGTGTCTTAATCAGAGGAAACCCTCTCTACTCAAACGCAATACCGAGCTGGGATGTGACTGGCGAATGTGGAAGAAATATGGAACTGTGATGATACAGCATGAGTGGAGAGTGTTCCCTCTGCTCTGGGTCGGGCGACAGATACGCTGAGAACAGCTACATGGAGAAGGAATTCCAAACACACAAGAAACTAGGTACCTATATTCACCTCAAACACTCGTCATCCAATAACTCAAATTCTCTTCAGCCTTCCACTACAGTACTCTAACTTCCTGGTAATATGCCAGAAATCATAAATAATTGCCAGCTCAAATCCATGCAAACCCACAAATTCTAGCACCTCAAACTGACATATGCCACTCATGAAAATTTGAGTTGAAAACCAACTACGTCTCTTCTTCCTCCGTCTCTCTGCGGCCTCCTATCGCTTACACTACCGACACGGTGTCCGCATCCTCCCTCGACAACCCATTGCCTGTTGGAAAGAACATAGCCTGTGGTTTTAATGAAAGGAAGCCTTCCTGCGAACAATAAGTAATAAACCAATATCTGTGAAACATAGTTACGTCCCCTTCCCTTACAACTTTGTCAGCTCAGATTCTCCCCAGTTAGCCCTACTCACCATTGCCAATGCAGATAATTTTGCGATCGCTAACTCTTACATTATCATCCCTTTTTCCGGAGGTGACCCACAACCGTCACCATCGATGCCACAGTATGGACGGCCAATGAAATGCAAGTCATCTCTCCAGATAAATCCCACTCAACTCTGACCACCTCAGATACTTAGCACTCCGACCACCATCACATGTACATCAGGGCATTTGGGAGACCCAACGGTGCCTCCCAAATGATCGCTTTGGAGGACCATCCCGTCCTTCAAAGCAGTAAATATGGTTTGCTTCATGGATATAACAGCCGGGACAAGCTAGGGCCAAGCAAAATCCAAAACTCCGCTTTTCGATTTGCAAGCGGATCATACAAAATGCCCTCCATAGAAGCACCTCCACGTCAAATTCTCGATTCACACATTTCCGTTCTCTGTTCATAGTTCTTAGCCAGTGCCCTTCAGCCTAAACACCATGATTTCCCGTTAATTCTGCTAACCTCACCCCCTGGTCCATAAAATTTTCACTTCAATTATGTTGCCCCACAGCGGTCTCTCCATTCCACCAACACAACTAACCCCCCACCCCCACCGTGCTATTTTATATGCATCCTGATGACCTTCCACAATACCGATATGACTAAATCAGTTGCTGTTCAGGATACAAACAGAGTTCTTGGTTTCCCCCCTTCGGAGTCTTTCCTCCTTTGTTAATACTGTTGCACTATCTCTCAACTACACTCAAGCGTCTTTAACCCTTTTGGCACGCCGCGAAACGTCTCTAAGGAGTCCCGCGTTGCCTCTTTTGTAGGTCTTTATGGACCACGAATTTTCATCGGCCAGTTGCTGATTAACTGTTATGTCTAGGTAACTGACCTTCAGTCAACATTTGTAGCATGAATTTCTCTTGCTTGTAGTATAGTTAATGGATAAGTTCTTGCCAAGGAAATATGAATAATAAGACCTATAAATAAAAAAATACTGAAACGTTTACTGCGCAGTGTATCAGTCGGAGCGTGCTCTCATCAATGCACCTCGTTTTACGACAGTCAGTCCAACACTGAATTCCACTTCCAGTCAAGACCGTGCCGTCTCGATGTGTCACCGATGCTCAATTAAAAGTGTGTATTTATGTTATTTGTAGACAAAGTACCAACAATTTTTGACATTTTATTAAACGATCATATTGATGATTATTCAATTGAGCAGCAGATAATGGCACTTTGGAGAGATATGAGCGACTAATCGTTTTGTGTAGGATTTTAAACACCACGCGTGTCTAATAGGGTTAACTCCGTCCGCTCATCCTTCTCTAACTACCTCTGCTCATTTCAGGCAGGAATAGGCCGCCATGACGACGATCCTTAACTCCAACATGCAAGGCCGCTGACCTCACCGTCGCCCACATGTTCTCCTGCAGAGCAAATCCCACAAGACTCTACCTCATCTATCTCTGCTCAAGTCGCTAGAGTTGTCCGACATTTATGCTGGAAGTCCAGTGATGAGGCGGCCGCTGCCCTCACGGTCCGCTCTGAGGCCGCCTCGCTGAGCTCACCTTGCGCTGCCGGGGCAATGGCGGGTGAAGACGGATACAAGGCTTGAACAACAACAAACAACCTTTCAAATGATGTCATGCAGTTGGAATTCACATGAAACTCGTCATAAGTTGAAGTCAGCAAAAAATATCAAATTCGGTGAAAAGAATATTGTCTTTAGGAATTTCTTGAATGATATGAACATTTTGAAAAAAAATCGTGTTCCGTGGCGCCAGGAAAAGCCACACCTGACGAGTCATTGCTTGCGAGCAGCTAACAATAATAAAAATTAGGTCAATGTATTCATTTTGTTATGACGTATCATGTCCGATGACTGTTCCGATTATGATTACGCTGTGATTGGTTGCAAAAAAAATCACATTATGAGGTCATCAAGTTCCGTTCTTATTTTAACGGCGATTGGCACGCTGTAACTATACACTTTATCGACCTCGTGTGTATCGCAATTTCATTGACGATTTTTGTTCATTGTTACCGGGAGTGATATACGGACATCACAAGCTATCATTTCCCCTTGCTTGGCGTATCCTCTTTCCGGTGCATCACTTTCCCTGGTTGACGCTCATGCACATAATGTCTATCTTATTATCATCATTTGAGATACTGTAAAATCTTGGTTAATTAATTATATCGGTTCTTTGGAGACTGAACTGTTAACTTGAATGCTCTTTAACTGAATGCACTCTTTAAATGCTTATTGCATCGTGTTTGATTCCTTCTTCACTGAAAGCTTGTTAAGCATAGTTGCTACTGCACTGGTTAAGTGTTGGGGACAGTTTAGGCTGCATTTACTCTGTAGGTATCAGCATATATTATTGAATAGGATTACCTGCTTGAGCATGTTTTGGTTGAAGTGTCTGCTTATGAGTGTACATAATTATTTCGCATTTGCAATTTGAGTTTGCTTGTTATTTCTTTTTAATCTGTTATTTCATAATTCAATTGCTTTGCTCCTAATTTTGGTTCTAGGTTTGTTATGTTTATTTATTTTATTGCAGTATGTCAAGTCTTCTTTTAATCACCCTCTTGTTGTTTTATCAATTATTTATTTCATAATTTCATCAGCATTTGGCATGCTCTTCGAAATCATTACTGGTTTGCCATATTCCTGGTTTTACTTTGATTTTTCACTTAGATTCTTTTTCTAAATGAATGCTTTTCCTTTTTACTTGCAGGCATGATGTATAAGATTATTCCAGATTTAATTTTAAATATTCAGAATTCAATTACTTCTCTCAAGGGTCCTTAAGGAAGCGCTTCAGCTTTCTAAAGCAATGGTTGCTAATCAGCATCTTGCTTTTATTTATTTTCTTGCAGTTCCCCACTACCTCGCCGCCCACGCTCCTTTATTTAGTCCTTTTGTTACTCCTTTAGTTAATCCTCTAATAAGTCCTTGATTAAATAAATTATGTGAACTTTCATTTAGTTTTTCAATCTGTCATTTGTTCATTCAGTAAATACAAATAGTTCTACTGGAGACTAAATCTTTCATAGTCCCTTAAATTAGGATATAATTGTGTTGCACTAAATTGAGCCGTAAAGTCGATTCAAAGTGGACACATGTTGTCCCACCCGCGTACGGCACGGTAACATCATTATGTACGCATCATCTGATAGAAATTTGCTTCTACATATGATGAATAATCTTAGTGACGATATTTTTTAGGCTGTTATATTAGTTCTCTTTTTGTATGATACATTGCGTTTTGCGTGTAGTTTTATCCCATTTTTGAATTTACCCTTTCATGTATTCCTCTGCCAGTGGCTTGGGATGCCGGTCGACGGACGGTATGCCATCAGCAACCAACGGTGCCACGGGTGTTTATATGTTTGATGTAAAATTATGTTATGGAATAATCTCTGGATACGGATGTTAAATTTACGCATGCTTGACCAGACAATTGACAATCCTGATAGTGAAATTGCAATAAATGAAACAATAAATGTCAAGTTCCTTGCATGAAAAATATGAAACTAAAAGATGATATTATTTGCAGACTAGGGTTCTCAAAAATTGTATATTGCCTGCACGCAAAATAATGAAGTGAACGTCCTCACCGAAGCTTTTGAAAGTATGTTTGTTCATACGATTTAGATGAAGCTTTTAAATTCCAATATGGAAAGGCAGCGTCTCTTCAATCTGTAAAGCCCGGCCAATATACGGACGGACAACCTATAATGGAGTCACGTATATTGCATGGCAGAGTGCGATCACAAGCGAAAATCTTGTGGCTTGCACAAGTATAGTCCATGGCATCGTAAGTTCTTGGTCAGTCTGGAGAGGAGAGCTATCCTGTTTTCACAGAAACAATTCATTCTCGAGAAAATACGTCAATACCTTGCACAGAATGTGAGACAAATACAACTTTTATTGTCAACATGCTGATTTGAGACAACTAATTTCATATTCACAATACTTTTTGTTCTGGATGTATCTTGTAAACTATTAGAGAATTATTTATACAAAAAAAAAAAAAAAGGCCAAGTTCTGCGTCCGTGCATTGTCATAACTCACTTTGGGACGCGTGTGTATACTTTTGACTTAATTTTTTCCAATATTTACCGTAGACGCACTTCAAAATTCTCCGAGCTCTTTGTCCGAAGCAAAAGACGAAAACAGTCTATCATTACTCGTGCCTTTGGACCTATATGAAGATTTTTATTCTGAAAATCACGACATTTTTTTCTGAAAAACTCTTACAACTGAACATATTCCTGGTTCGAAAAAATACCTCGGCTGTCGATCATGATCTGTCGTGTTGTACGGGAAGATTATTTCTTCTCCATGACCAGCAATTTCGAAGTTCCACAAAGATCGATTCTCAGACCGGTTCTTTTCCTTTTGTTCATCTATGACATCATCACTGGAGACCCTCTCGACAACGCCAAATGGAATTACATGATGATGATCTAGCGCTGTTCGTTAGACTGGCAAGCATATGCGAATGACTGAAGAAGTATGCAGAAACAGTATTGATCCACATTTATGATTGGTATTTTTTAATTGGGCTCATGGTTATACAAATGAAATTCAGATAATTATTTTCCGTTCCGAAGCAGATACACGATAATTTTGTGGTTGATTGTATGGGCGCAAAAATCCTCATTGACAACAGAGTCAAATATACAGGAGTTTGGCTTGATCCCAATTTCATCATTGGACATCAGGTTGATATGCTTTGTTTCACACTGAATGATACACTCATTTCTCAGTCGAACAAAGGAAAAACTTCACTTTATTTCCAGAATTCTTTTAATCAATACTCTGATTTTTTCTTATTTGAAATACTGAATGACCAAAAGGCAATAGTGATCCCGTGTCGACTATCAAAAAAATTGTGTGTCTAAACATTCATGAACGAGTGGAACTTAGTGAAGTTGTGCGAGTCTTTGAATGCAGAACAAGCTTCATGCTCAAACTGCGCTGACAAGTTAACTCGTAAAGCCGCCCTCCAATGATGGACTGCTGTAGTACAGAAGCTTTTACTATTTCAGGTTCAAAATTGCGTTTTCGTATTGTTTTTCAAGCAGTATTGTTCCACATTCTTGTTTTCCCTTCTGTTGGAGCCAACAGAGTGGAACATTGGATGGCGATTAACATATCATCTGATAGCAAAAAACTATATTCATGCGCTCGCGCACAACATCAATACCATCATACGGCCAACAGAACACAAATCTAACTTTACATTCAATGTTCCCTTCACTTCTCTCTATCTTTGTTTTCGAATAAACAGAAACTTTTAATTAAAATACAATTGCACTATAGCCAAAATTTGTAATCTCTCCACGTCTCATTCTGTCCCTTTGGCTTCGCATTGTTCTGTCCCGAAAGTAAATATTTGCTTTCAAGGATAAACAAGCATTTGATAGTACACTATTAAACCATCTCCGCACTCTTAGCCCAATTTTTTTTTATTCCTTTGTTTCCACCCCGATGAGAATACCCTCAGCCCGCATCATGCAGGCAAGTATGGCACTGGCTACTCACTCGGACATTCACCAGGACTAAAACATATGTTCCTACACACTGTAACAGGCAGATAATCAAACAAATGCTTTATAAAAAAAATTGTCCCATCACAATATTATGTGTTTCAGGATACATCGCATGCTAATTGTGTACTTTAAATATTCTCAGTTACCTCTTCCGTTTCGAATCATGTTCACCCCCGCCGCGGCGGGGGTGACCAGTGAAAACTGTCGGGCCCTGCTGCTGACGACGGATCCTCGGACTGCACTCGTGACCCAGAGTGTATGTTGAGGGGGTATTGAGGGGGTACCGGCCGGACCCTTTAGCACAAAAGGGCTAAGTTGTGAGAGTGTGAGCGTGTGAGGGTGTGAGGTGCGCCTTGCCGTCGGCCACCCCCCTTTCTGGGGGATGCTGTCTAGTGTCTCTATCTGATCTGTATCTGTTTCATTCTTTGATAAGCGCTGTCATCAGATTTGTGCAATGTTGGTAAGGCTCAGAACAAGCCTCTTTTGTCTTTGTATAACACTAATCGATCTTCCATACCGTCTGTCTGTTAGTGTTCAAATCAGTGCCGATCAATACATGCAACTTGTCTGAGTCAATAGAAGCTTCCCTCGTGCCGGTCATGTTGTTGGCATCGTGAGCGTGACTCCCTTCTGTGTTCCCAGCCTGGACTTGAGATAGTGTGGGGCGCGCTGGGGGTCTGGGAATGTTCAGGTATACATCTAATGGCCAACTTGTAGCCCGTTGTTTGCAGGTTTATCTTCTGTATCTTTGGCGTGTTAACACACTCCTGGCAGCCTGGTCAGCGGTTCAGGAACCGTCTCACGTCGGTGAAAAGGGCGAAAGAGCGCCATTGTGTATCCTCCGCTATCCAAGGTCTCGATGTGGGTGTCGCCTAGGTGTGCGATGTTTTCTGGAAGTGGAATCCTGGGTTCAGAAACGGTTCTCTGCTTGTCAACCCCAGAGGAAGACCAGTGGGAGCCCAGAGGAGAAATTATTATATTGGCTGGCCACGATGTAGAGCGCAGGTAGTAGGCTGGTATCAGAGGTCAATCCCGGAGGTTGTGGCCCATATAAACCTAGAGGAAGCCCATAACCTTATCCCAATGGATAAAACCCAGAGGTCAAAACCCAGATTGATTGGCACGCGCAGAATTGGTGTTGGTTTGGCGGACTCCACAACCTTGCCTCTTGAACAGCTTGTGTGGGCATTTGCCATCGCTTACAGCATGAATACCAAATTACGAATGCAAAGCTAGAATTGGAAATAACAGTACTTAATCTACACCTGTCCATAATATCCACTACCTTCCCTACATATTTCTCGGTGAAATTCGATTTATAGGCTTCCTGAGTACCCGTAAAATTTTGGAAGATCGTTGGAAGTGGGTGGGGCTGCACCCATGCTTCAATCGCGAACAAACTAGTATCGTGTATTTCCTTTTATCTTTATTTCATGACGATGTTGTAAAATTTACAATCAATATTTTAGGGATGAAGTTAAATACCACATCCGTGTATGAGGAGAATCAGCATATATTTGACAGCTGCATCCTCATCTGTCTCCGCAATAAATCGGCATGTTCATATCCTCAATCAAATCCGCACCTGGAAGTTGCAATAGTATACGGATGTGTTTTGCAAAACTGACAACTGACAAATTTCTTGAAATATACACGCAACGGAGTAACACAAAAGGATTTTTATGCAAACGAATCATTTTTGTTAACCTTACTGTTCACATGTACAGATCGTCCATGTAAGCCGAATATGGTGCTTTTGAAGATAAAGGTAACATCCCTTTGTAAACTGTCGACGGAAATCCATCATCGTGTATTTGTTGTGTGTGTCCGAAATATATTGAAGTAAAATGGACACTGCAATTATTTGAAGTTAGGGATCAAGAAGACTACACAAAGAGACATACTACTTTGGATTTCCCACATAATTGGGTAATAGAAATCCGACTCCTAGGTCACATAGCCTGCCGGTGTGATACGCATGCTTGGTTTACTACTAGAAATTGGGTGAAAACACCCACACAGCAAATGCCTGTGTTACAGCACCATGCATTTTTCTTAGTAACATTTAACAGCTGACATTATTTTCAAAGTCTATAAAATATATGACTGAATTCAGACAGTGCTGTAGACATGAGACATCCGCACCATAAAGACGGATGTTAGCATAGAGGTTGTTTGTTGAGGGGATCCCATTGGAATAGGCAATCATCTTTAAAAGTGGGGGTTTAGATGGTAAGATTATCGTGAGCCGGAACCAGCCTGGACTACAACACACTTTGGGTCGATGCTGCATGCATATTTGTCGATTATAAATAACATATATTTTTGATGGTAATTGTTTGTATTCGAGATGAATAAGCCTGCAATATTGCCGGAATTTACAGAGTTGAACTTCAGGCGATTCCATTTTGTCTGACATCGAATGTTTCCTGACTTGCCACACGTCAGTAATCGCTCAAAACAATACGAGCCGACGCTAATCGTCGACGAGGAGGACGATTATATCTGACAGAGGGGTAGCACATTATATGCCTATATGATGGGAATGGTTTCCAATTTGCCTTATCAGCAATAGCAAGAATCTGGGCAATGATAACCTTGCATATATTCGTCGATATCCAGTTCATGGACATCCAGTTCATTTTCATCATCCATTATTAAAACCTAATGAAATTTTAATTTCATTAGACATTGAAATTATTGTAGTCAATCTAGTAATATACAGTTCAAATGAATAATCTCAGTATTCCATTCAATTTATTACGAGATTGCGAGTATTTTTACGAGGAAGCGATGTCTGCTTGTAAATTTCAAAGTCAATTGACCCATATAAACAAATAAACATTCCTTAAAAAATGTTATCTACCATACAGGGGTAATTACAACAAAGTAGAGTTTGAGCCCTCGCTGTTCCAACCAACAACTGGACTGGAACCTAGTATTATTAAACACAGCATTACTTGGTAATTTCAACCTGACCTTTTTGCTCTGCGTTGATAGGTTATGCACTATTAGGTTACAGGATTTTACAAGTTTATGAAGACAACAACAAGTCTTCTAGCAAAAAGCTTGGTTGCTTTTTGATAGTATGACTATTAGTTCTCAGGTACATTGTCTGAGAGGGCATCATGTGTCTGTGTAGTTTCGGTATCGAAAAATCAAGAAAGGGAAAGATTGTTATAGAATATAAAATATAACGATGATGCTCGAAACTACTCAAATCAGCCGCTGAAGAGAAAGCCAAATACTCACGATGTTGACTTCAGATTGCCTCATTTTCTTTCCACGGTAAACCCATGCTGACCGGTGTCATATCGGAGAACCGTTTTGCCCCGAACAGGTACCAATGGCAAATATCTTTTTCACCACGCAAGTGTCAATGACGGGCACTATTTTACCCATGGGGATGGTAATGCTGGACACCTTTTATAACGAATATAATGGAAAGCCTGCTATTGCGGGGGCCATCTAGCAGCGATTCCGGTAGAATTTGTCTAGCCGTGACTTGACTGTCTCGATTGTATTGCTGTTTACAATTCCACGTGAAAGTTCCATTCCTAGACTGCTCAATACATGAAGAAATTGAGCTTGATGCCGAGGGAGAAATGTTTACCAACGACCTTTTATTCACTATTCTGGTCACTTCGTTCACTATTCTGGTCACTTCGTTCACTATTCTGGTCACTTCGTTCATTATCTTCTACATATCGATCACATCAAATCTGATTCGACGTTTCCAAAGCGAATAACTTTTGAGTTCGCATGACCTGTCTTCGTACTATTTATTGCACAACGAAGAGTTAAATTTGGTTGCCCAACGTGCTAACTTTCATATTTTAATAACGGGTTTCTCGGAGCTATGGCACCCAAAATTGGACGGCATGCATGAGATGCGGTCTGTCAAATGAATTGTATATTATATGAATACCAGTGACTGTTCTTGTACGAAGCAGTGAGGCGCGATATCATACATGGCATTTTATTGCCTTTTTTTATCGGTATCGCAACATTGCCAGCTGCTTCTTAAAAGATAACTAATAATGAAACCAAGAACTCTCACTTTGGTGGAAGGAATCAGTTTATTTCCGGACACTGAAAATTCGTGCTTGAGACTATATATTGTTAGGAAGTCAAACTATTGTATACCAACAATCACCTGTTTTGTGGAAGTAGACCAGTTCGGAGAGTTGGCGCTGAGTTGATTAGAGTAAGAAAAACCAACAAGCACAGGTGCTCATGTCAAGTGTTTCCTTTGTAAGAAGTGAAATAAGAATGAGGGATAGCTAACGAAGCTCTAGAAATTCACGCACACGTACAGAAAAAGGAAGGAAGTAGGGACAGAAAGGAGAAGGACCACCACTACTCTCACCACTACTTACTACAACGCCCCCACTACTACCCGGTGCATATAAGCCCCGCAGAAGAAAGGGTCGAGTGTCAGGATGACAGTTCATGATCGGGGTCAACAAGATGGGAAAATAAGTAGTTAGATTCTAGGCGGTCGCCTCTCAGACGGTCGAGCAGAGATGGACACGCCCATACGCTAAGCGGACTCACACACAAATTTTCTTCGAGCGCATGCCTTTTGGCTTGCTTCAGAGGTTGGGTCAGACGGACTCCATCTAGGTATGTAGTCTACTTCCAAAGGAGCATATGGGAAATGTTTTTGACATGTATGTGTACATTTAGGAGAGCAGCTCACCCAGTTGCCCGGGTAGTGGTCCTCCCCATGTGCTCAGAAGAGTAAGTCTTCTGTACGCAATCGATTCCCTAAAGGCTGTTGCACTTCAAGGTGAGACGTCGGTGTGACATCTCCAAGGGAAAGACCTGCCATTGGCTGATCTAGAGTCTAGGTCGGAATTTCCAAAAAATGTGGTGAAATTTTGATAAGTGCGAATGTAGGAGAGCTCCACGCCCAGTTTCCTGAGAGTGGTTCTCCCTAGTGTTCAGTAAAGTAAGTCACTGAACACGTGTGTTTGGTCCTACAAGAGCATTTTATGTGAGATGTCAAAAGCACATATCCTAAAAAAAAGTGCTCATGGCAACCCCTGAGTTTAATCAAGTTATACATATTCATACATTTATTGAGTAGTTTTCGCAGAATTTTAGTCAGAAAGGCAAGAAATCAGTATTTGCATATTGTATTAGAACAATAGTTAAGGGGAACACAATGTCTTAACTTTTGACAAGCATCTTGCGTAGAATTTAATCCGAAAACGAGCCATCGATTTTTACATGTTGCCTTTTTCTACATTGCTGAACCAGGACACACCCGAATCTCGGCTACAGTAGAGAAGGCGGTTAGTTATCCACATTGCACACGAGAACATATTTCAGGGTGAGATGTCTGAGGGGCATCTCTAGGGATTAGTTTGCAGTGGGTGCTTTAAATAGATTCAATATGTTTCAGGTGAGATGCCAGAGGGAAATCTCCAAGGATATTACATATTTCAGGTGAGATGCCAGAGAGACATTTAACACACATTATTTCACTAAGTCACCGGTGCGTGCTGCCAAGCAAACACAGCACGAGTTGTTAGAAATTTTGAAAAATGTAATTATTGCATGTTCCTTGAAGTCTTCTCACTAGAAGGTGAGACGTCAGAGTGACATCTTCTAGGAAGAGTTGCTCGTGGCAACTCTTGGGTTAGGTCAAAAGAAAGACTAGTATTCCAAATTATGGAAAACGGGTATTATTGCAAGTTTGGAGTTATGTCAAATCAAAAGAGACAAGTTTTTTTTTTTCATTGGTGTATCAAAATATGTAGTAGGTTCTAGAAGTCCTAGTACCAGAACGCGTTCACGCAAGCAGACAATGATGACCTATATGCATAACATTACATCTCTCGACTTTGAACTTAAAGGCACTTTTCTGGACAATCACATTTTTTTATTTTTTATTGGATCTGCTGCCACTTAGTTCATTTTGCACATTTCATTCTAACTTAGTATCGTTAACAAGCTTGCTTATCTTCGAAAACAGATTGCTGTGACACGGAGCTTGTAACATTACCACAATGGGAGGAAGCTCCGTTACGTCGACTCACTGACGTCGGTTCGTGACCCAACATTTAATTAAATTATTTAGCTCGCCTGGAACATCGATGCTGTTCAATGTACGTGTTGAAGGCAATTTTTAATATCGAGGTAGATGATACCAATTGGAAATATCTCAAGTCGAGTTTCAATTATATTATTTGGAAAAACAGCTGGTTAGTAGGACTGATCGATTGTGTCTAAAACAATGTTGAGAGTCACCAATCAACTTGTTTGATTCTAGGAATTTTGTATTTATTCCCTAATCAAACTTTCCATCAATTTGCCTAGTACTGAGGTGATACCAATTGGTCGGTTGTTGCAGAGACAATCTTTGTCCCCCTTATAAAAGTATGAGTAACGTTTTCATTCTTCCCATTTTGAAGGGCTGGTGTCATTTGTGAGAGATTGGGTGGAAATGTTCGATAGGTGTTTGGGGATTTCGTTCGTAGTCTCATTCAGTATAGTGGGAGGAATTTGATTCGAACTTGAAAATTGTCTAGGTCCAACTTATCAATAAATTTGATAACTTTGACAGTGGAAATGTTATTCCTCCTCTGATATCCTGATTATTAATAATGAGCAACTTCTCTAATGTAAATACAAAACAACAAAAGCGGTTTAGTAAGACACTCACGTTAGTGTCGTCAGTTTCTAGCTCAATATTATTGTTCTCTAGAGAACCTACTACATATTTTGATTTGTTTGCTCTTAATATGGCTAAACAAATATTTTGAATTCGTGTAGAGTTGGTCGCATTTGTGTTTCAATGTATTTTAATGCCGTACCATGTCAAATACGATTAAAGTTCAGTATAATCGTACACGCAATAGTTTTTTTCAGGATTTGGCTGTGTTGGAAATTAATTCATCCATAACCCATTCATGTGTTTGATGAAATTTAAAAAGCCATCAGGTGGGAATAATTGAGAGTTTGCAGTGGAAACACCTTCCGAAGGATGACGCTCATGGGATGTGTAAGTATTTAATTGAGGCAAAAGGGTTTACGATTGAAACTTGCAATTCGGTTGGACGTGGACGTAGGAATATTTATAAGCAGTAGCTGGGTGCTAATAAAGTTCTTCACAACTCAGACGCTATATAGAATTGACATCAGATGGTATTTTTAACTTATAAGTTATGGAGCTGATCGATAAAGAGTAGAATTTATATGTTTTATTGCTTCCGAAAAAAAATCAGCTTCGAAAGGGAACCCACTTCGTATGAAGCTGGCAACTGCTCATCGATCTTTGTCGTCACCAATTTCTGTCGCGATTTTGTTTAGCAGCGTCTTCAGGTATTTAGTTTTGGTTGTCTTGTGTTCGATGATAATAAATTCCATCTCTCCAAAACAGCTGTTGAGTGGGCCTTAATCGGGGCTGTGAGTGAATCAAGGCTTATTTGTTCGGCTTATGAAAAATCGACCGGAATTTTGTTCGATGAAAACGCGAGACGCTCACTTCAGCAGTGTACAAGAGCACCATCCTTTTTATATAAGAATTCCTGCGGCTATACAGCTGTGTATTTCTTTTCCTCGAAAATATTGAGTTACTTCTCGTGGGAAAACTATTAGGCCGGTTTCAAACCGCGCTAGTGGTAGCACTCTGACGTCTACGATTGCTGTTTATGCCATTACCTTTTCACCGCCCAGTCTTCGTTAGAAGAATCGATGAATATTGACGGTTAAAATGGG